>JAZGTJ010000438.1:28731-103772 GCA_036877575.1 Botia almorhae | reverse complement strand
AATAAGATCAAGTCCTTTTCTTTTCTTAAATATTCAAGCTTATTTATTATATAAAGCCCTTTTGTAAATTTTCTGGAATAACTACCTATATAAAAAACTATATTGTGAAAGATATCGTTACAATGAAACAAAATTTCTCATACCGTGAAATACAATTTTGGTCATACCGCCCAGCCCTAGTGTGACACTGTCTTCCAATAAGCATTTTGCTAGTTCTTTTATAATGATTGTGCATGGAGCTTCTTTTATATTAATTGACAGACAACACGGGTTGTTTCTAAAAGTTAAAAGGTGGTCAAAAAAGCGAAAAACCTTAAAATGTTGACCAGTCAAGAAGAACACTTTTCCCTTAACATCCATTCAAAGTTTAACCTACTCGATCTCAATAAAAACACTTCATGGACACATTATGAGTCAACTACCCATATATAAATACAAACAAAAGCCCAAACAAGAAAATGTACATCATTATTTTCAAATAATAAGTTCTGAGATGTTCAGTGCTCAGTCAATGTCTTTGCGTGCAGTAGAAAGTGTGTCTCTTGCTGTCTCAGTATTTCTCAGAATGGTCTCTACAAAGAGACAATCATTCTCACAAAGCAGATAAGCGGCCCGACTACAGACTCTTCTCTTGAGTGAATGACAGGAGCAGGATTGTGTTAGAATAAATACTCAATCCACATACGCATCTGTGGTCTTCTTCCTCTGTCCTTCTCAGACCTCCTCCTGTTTATCAGTCTTTCCACACATCTCCTGCACAGGCATTGGTACCTCATCCTCCTCTGTGCACTGACTGGATCGGGAGTCACTCTTTTGGGGGGAACAGAAACCTGGTGACCCAATAGGAGGAACAATATTAAATGGGTCATTAAACTTTTCAATATGTCAATGTGTTTTTATTTTTACGTGTTTCTTATTATACTGGATACAATTTTAAACACAGATTTTAAAGATGGAAATCATGTTAGTTTTTTGCCTTAAATAACCGAACATGCTTTTTTAAACAATGTATTTTTTTGTGTTGTAGTGACATCATCTTCCAAAAAGTTACATCATTTTGGTGGGAAATAACCATCAGTAAGTATCAGCAATAAATATTTTATTTGATAAAGTTATGGATATGGTTAGCATGTTTGTTAGGTGCAACACAAACATGATCATTGTGTCAGTTCTTCTAATTGTTCATTTGCAAAATTGTTTTGAGTGACACTGACCGGTTGATGCTGACAGAATCCGTTTACATGGTCGTGCATGTCTGCTGATGAGAAGGAAACAGGTGAACAGAACGCACACACACACACACGCAAAACACAGACTCACCGAGATCCACACATTGTCTGGAAGAAGTTGACAGAAAGGGGGCAGTGGGTGGAGAAAGGAAGAAAGAGAAATGGTAAACTGGTCAATAGAGTACACACTGTGTGTGTGTGTTTGCTTTCTGACATACCACAGTAATTCAACAGCGACTATTGTAACAAATTTATAGCACAGGACTCTGACACTCACCTGTGGTTGGTGTTGGTTTATTGGGACCTGGTGTGGAGGTCTGGAACTCCACGCACATCTGGCATTTGCTGTCACTGCATATGTACCCGTCGTCACACGTGCACACAGCGTCATGTGTCAGAGTGCAGTTTTTCTCATACTTCATATCTGCAAAATTGCAACATTGAAAAGATGTTATGTAAAAGGCCTACATGATAAATTACCAAAGTACAGTCATTTTGAAACCATGGCACAAGTTTCAAAATAAAATAAGCACATACATTTTTGGTTTGCTGACTCACAAGTAAAATCATTTAATTCTCATGCAATGTCTCTTTTATAACTGCTCCACCAGATTATGTGACCTAGGTCACTTAACTCCCGGGGACCCACACCACTATACATTTTGTATGTGTCCCTTTTTTTAATGCCTGGTATAATTCATCAGCTCAAGTGTGAGAAATGGGTGTCAGATAAGGGTGATGTACAAAATGAGGTGTGGCACCTTGAGAACAACCAAGCTATAGTATTGGAAAAACTGGCAGGATTTATATCCTTTTATATTTAAAACATGGCAGCCTCTCTTGGTCAAACATCTTTATCAAAGAGACAATGCATTTTGGCTAGTAAACAGCAAGGCTATGCTGTTAGAATAAACTAGCTTAAAAAGCCATGCTGGTCTAAACAAATTTTAATTCATTTTAAACTAATCGTTTCTCTGCTTTTTACAATTGTTTTAATTTTGGCTTTTACTTCAGATATTTAAATTAAAACTTATTTAAATATCTCAGTGAGTCGTTATTTCCTGTCTAATCAACACATTCCATCGCTCAGGTGCCTTTTACCATGTGTATTTCAGCTCTTGCTCTATCACTGCATGTTTGTCATCAGACCCCCACCTCTGTACTAAAAACCCACCAAGAGCTGATAAAGGGGAAGCACCGTCTTGATTTACGGGTATGTCTGGTAGTTAGTTTATGATTTCTCTTACAATGGAACTGAATCATGTAAAGATTCAAATCGCAGTCACTTTCATGGCATTACAGACAGAGAACTGGAAAAATGGACGTACGTTCTTTTGTACACATTGTGCATGGATTGCACTTCTTGTATATGAGGTTGTATTCATCTGTGTAGTAGCCATTGGGGCACGTTGAACATATAGTGTCAGATGATCCTGATTGGCATCTCTGCGTCATATACTGTCCTGTGTAGACACACACACACACACACATACAGGTATATAATAGGAACTCAGATATGAGTGTGTCAGTATAACTTTGAGAATGCTGGTGTAGACGGTAAAATGATGTGGTATTTAACATGTTTTATGACTCTGACAGGTTAAGTTCAGAGAAGATGGCACTTTCATACGAGAAACTTGATGTGTCATTGTAAGATGTAAGTCAAATGTCATCTAACCATCCAGTTACCAAACTCTAAAATATTCTTTCATAATGCAAAAGTCTGAACAACACACTCTGCCTCAAACTAAAAAAAACTGCAAACAATGCTATATTCATTTGTCCAATAAAATTCCATTCTTCCTATTGTAAACATTTTCAGTTTTAGTTATTTAAGACTACTATGAGTTTCACTGTGTGTAGACAATATATATATTATTTTATCACATCATCATTTATTCATCTATGGAGTGTGTTGAGCTTATTTGCTCATCTGACATTCTTATGAAATTAGCCCCAGCAGCCCAAATTCTAAATCATTATTATAAACTAACCTCTGCAAATGAGGGTAAGGTAAGGAGACTGTTTTGACCACATCTGTTATTGCTCAATAACTGTTTTTGAACCAAAACAGTTAGGTATTGTATCTTTAATTTATCAATTCTTAACTGACCACAGCCTAGTTCATCTGTACCTAACTCTTATTTTCAACTCCTTTACAACATGCTGAATTTTCTTGAATAATTTCTGCTGAAATTATTCAATTCAAAGTGAAGAGGAAGTTGATTTTAATTACCTGGTTTACATTTCTTGCAGCATTGATTGTTTTCACTGTATTCCATTCTTTCATCACAATTCAGTGATTGGACAAGAGGAAGAGCATGTGACGAGAGCAGGAGGATACTGAGCAGGGTAAGCATCTGATTGGAAGAGATAAGGTACAAAAGGACACAACACTTTTAATGAGTTCAAATTTGGTAGCACTATGAGCGTAGACAAAAATCATCAATATATTATTTGGCTGTACATAATGGATAAAAATGCCTATATCAAATGAATTTAAATATTGGTTTATATCACTTGGTGCTTTAACATGTATTTAACACCATCAAATGTTGAATACAATACATTATATATTAATAATATTGTATCATCAATTAATGGTATATATATATTGTTTATACTATACCTCACATTACAAAATGTATTGTTATTTTTTAGAAAAAGTAAAACAACACAACAAATTGCATTTAGGTATAAAACAGTACATACAGTATAAACAGTACATACACATTGCAAATAATATTTTTGTGAATTAATATCAATAAGATGAATGAATGAATAATATCATTTTAAAACTGGTAGATATTCCTGTAAGATGAATTATGATGAATACTAGGTGCAGGTTCACTGTGAGTGTAAATTTTTAAAAAACTTTTAATTAACATCTACATAAAGTCTTACAGCTTTAAAATATTTTCCCAGACTTCATTAGACTACAGCGCAGTTTACAAAATGGTACATTACGACATGCATTTGTTAAACCACACAACCTTTAAATATTCACAGAACAAAGTCTTACCGTGAACATGTGTAAGATGGTAGCCGCTGAGAAAGAGACAAGAAATGTGACTAAGTCGGACCCCTTTGAATGTTTGAAACTGAGGGGACAAGACTTGAACATTTAATCTTCATCAGAAATGTCACGATGACTCATATTTAAACTGACGTCTGCATGATTCTGGCTTTAAGACCCCTGAAAACACAACAGCATTGCCATCTGTCTACACCTCTCATGTACCTTTTTTTCCTCTACCCCAATCATCCGTTCCATCAAACGTACTATATTCTGTCTTTTTTCAACTTTTAACTAGTTCCAAAACAAACTCTCTCTGTCTCTTTTTGAAACAAACACATGTGCACACAACGTCTGTAGATTCAAAGGGTCTTTCAGTCTTAGTAAAAGCATGACTAAAAAACGACTAGCACTTTGCTGACAGCTACTCATTCTGAGATAAGTGATTAGCATTGAGGTCAGTTGTGTAACGTCCAATCGTATCAAATTCATCTTCCTGGGTTTAAATAAAAAAAATATCACGCCTATTTGTCCATCACGAAACATACTAAGACAAAATATATTTATATTCTGTTTAGAATAACCACATTACTTATTTTACAGCATATATTATTTTAGCATTTCTGTCTGCTTCAAACTCCGTCCCCCAACTCAAAGTTATGACTTGGCACTTCAACACATTGCTTCTGTTTGGTGTAACCGATAATGTCCCTTTGACGGTTCATTGATTAGACGCGCAACCACAGCACACGTGCATACACACAAGCAGATTTCGTTTTTACAGTAAAAGGAGGACTTACCACAACATCACTACAACTCCTATACTAAAGGAAGCTAAGCTTACTCAAACAGTGATAACATCATCTGTTGACAGCCTCCAACCGTAACAGGGCTTTGGTCATCAAGTAAAATAGTTCTTCCCTTTATGAATGTGAGACCCTTGTGCATTTTAGACTTTTGTTAAAAACAAAGGTGGAACATTATTTCATAGTTCATTATTCAGAAGACTTTACTACCTCAGACAGCTAGAAAACTTTGGCCTGCCCACACAGATTCTGAGCACCTATAAATGAACTTTCCATAACATCGTGTCCTGTATAGTTGTCTAACAGGGCAATTGCATAATCATAAAAAGTCAGTCTTTATCACAAAATAAACTTAAACAGGGTGATTAGGGGCCTGACCGAAATGGTTTTGTACTGTATCAACCTGAAGTGGTTTATTAACCAATAACAAATAAAAGAAGTTGACTATTTAGAAACATTTTCATTCTCTTAGATATCCTTCACTGGTGTTGTGTGCTTTGTATTTCATTAAATAATTTTCCCTACTTTTTTTCACCCACTCCTTACAGATGCCACAAAAAGCCTGCAAAGTTTTCGGTATGTAACTTTTTAATGAAAACTGTAATCTTTATATTGCAGCTAAACTGCAATTAAACATTTGTAATTGAAAGAATGAGGCATGATGTTGGCATTATGATAGATTTGCTAAACCCTCTTGTTATTTCCTGAATTCATGTGGAGGTTATTTTAAGGGTCCAGTCAGAAAACGGCCCTTACAGTAACAACTGGACACCTTTTGAGGTACGGTTATTAAGTAGTTCAGTAAGAATTTCGGTCAGCGGAATTAGTCACCAATTCCTTTGACGCAACACTTCTCTCTTTTTTGATATTGTTTTCAGTTATTTAAAATCTGTGTTATTACAGTTAGGATGTTTGTTCCTATCATCTACTAGTTCTGGTGTCATTAAAAGCAAACCCACACAGAATCTGCATCTGCAGTTTCCACAGAAAGCTCTGCAGAGTTTTGCAGAATCGGAACAACTTCATTAAATTAAATTCTGCACACATCTGTCTCTTGCTTGTTTATTAAAGATTTTGTATAGTTTTATTATGGTTGACCAAGCTACCAGGGTGCTATAAGTTCCACCCACTGAATTTTACTAAGTTTACATACATTCCAAGGTATTCCAAAATTTTTACCAAAAATAACCATGTTACAAAGGATTTGAAGTTGTTGGTCATTATCAAACTTATATTACAAATAAATAGACCATCAAAAATTTGAATTAGGCTTTGTTATGCTGGTTGGTAATGTTCTATCTAACAGCACAAAATGTGAGAAAGTAGCACTTGGGAATATTCAGACATTTTTAAAAGATCAATTGATTTGGATCACCACTGCTGAAAGATAAATACACCATCCTCCTTTCCCCTTCTTTCTGCTGAATACACGTACTAAAGATTTTCCTATAAGGTTCATGGTAGACCACATGTAGTACACCACTGGTTGAAGTAATTGCATTATCACATTTACATGCTCACTATTCCAAATATTTACTATGATGAGATCTACTAATTAAGAGATCCATGTCAGTGGTTTCCTAAGTCCATAACATGCAAATTATATTTTAATTAACATTTTATAGTTAACATATTTCTAATTAGCAGCGTGATATGTTGTTTTGTTTTTGTTTTGAATTATTTTTGGGACTGTGCTACAAAGAGTACTCCTACAATCTCCATGGTTACATTGCAGGTCACAGTAGAAGTGGGGACAGGATGTGGTTGCTGAGGTGAGGAAGTTTTTTTGCTTCAGTATGCTGCTATACAAGCCATAACCAAGTCTGTTAACCTTTCCCCAACTCCAACAGTTTAGGAGCTTGTTTATCTTATATTTCATCTGTAGAAAAATAAAAACAGAACTTGTCATTAATTTCAACAATAACTAGATAGATACATGTGAGTGGTAGATTGAATATAGTCACTAGATTGAAGAAAATGTGGGTGGTGTTTGCCGTGGCAAAACCTGGTAATATTTAAACAATGTTAACATGTTTTACAATTATGCTAACATAATTTTGCACATGATGCTTATATGTTTTTACATGATTTAGCATGATTTAGCATGATGTTAGCGTAAAATGGCATGATGTTAGCATGATTTATCATGATGTTAGCATCATGTAGTTAGCATCATAGTAGATGTTAGGGTGATCCAAATGGTTGCTAACGTGTAGCTAGACAGTTAACAGGGTAAAACCAATAGACTGTGTGTGTGAATCATAAGAGCCAACAATGTCTCTATGATTTTCTGGTGCTGAGATATAGCTAATTGAGGTTGGTTGCCAGGGTGCTGTACATGGTTGCTAGGGCATGACTGGACAGTTTTCGTGGTAATAATTAAAGACTACTTGCCAGTCTAAGTTAAAAGACCCTATCCAATGGAAGTCTAAAGGGCAGCTGCTAGGATGCTGTAACTGGTTGCCAGGGCGTGGCTTTTAAATTGTAATCTTCCCATTTGTTGCTGCTTGCTACACTGAGCGATATGAGCACATCCTCAAATCTCTACTATATTCTGATGCGGAGCTTATAAAAGTCATAGCACACCTCTTCTCAATAAGCTGGTCGATATGACATCTCATTCATTGATCTACGACAAACCGTGCGAGTTATGTACCGAAGTAATGTCCAGAAAAGAAGAAAATGCAAGAAGTATGCAAGAGAGTAATAGTGATGCTTTGTTTTGCAAGCACCACTTAAAACAAGTTCATGTAAGAACATGCTGCATGCACGTATTTGTGGGTGACATGATTGGCTGGGTCCAAAAAAAATTTATGCACAAAGCCCAACAAGGTTTATTATCCAGGGTTTATATTATTTGAGCCATAATATATTATCCAAGGTTTATATTTATTCTTTTTAAGGGCCAGTGAGTCTTTCACATTATCTCCGCATAGCTAGTAATGTCATGTTTATAAGCACACAAACCGTAACTTTAAAGTTGGAGTACTTTCGGTTTCTTCCTGGCTTTCGCACTAAATTCCTCTGACAGTGGCAGGCGAGGAGGAGCAGATTGTTGTGACGCGTAATATTTCCAGTAAATGACTGGCCTCCTCTCCGAAGAAATGGACGATAGAGCTAGTTTACTAACTTCACATGTTTAAATGTTTTTGTATTTTTTGACATAATTGGGGATGGATCTTGAACAGTAATGAAAGAGAATGTTGGATCGCTATGAGTACAGGTAAGGTCACGCGCTCTCCACGTCTCTAGGGTCGCGCGGAAATAGATCGCTATCTCTAATGTGGCATTTTTAACTGTGCGTTGAGGTTATACCGTAGGACTAAAAAGGGTGGAACATTTTTTAGACGTCAAGTTTCCGTTGTCTAGCTGTATGGGGTCGCTTTTTGACAACAGTGTTTTCAGTCGGAAAACAACAGTGTTTTGTCGCAGTTTGGATCTGATTTTTTGCCCGTTTGGATAAGTAGAAACTATTGCGCAACAGGTTACTGTCACATTATTACCCTGCGTGATAGACAAATATGGTGTTTGAATAAAATCAAGTTAAAACTCTTGCGTCTTTTTGACCAGATGCAGTGTTCAGACATAGATATGAATGATAATTTTCCTATATTTTCCCCACTCCTGTTATCCATCCAGCCCAGTGTCTGGCCAGCGTGTTTGGTGAAGCGAGAAGAAGCGCACCCTACAGTGGCCATGGGGCACGACACTATAAGACACTGGAGGAAACATCGGCTCAGCATTTATTTGTTGCTGGTAACACAACATTTACAAAGCATGTACTTAGCAAAGAGTCATTGTTTTCCAAAGGATATTACCTGAAATTGTCATGAAGGGCAGATCCTCTGCAGAAGGTTACATTTGTATGATTTAATTATCAGGGTGCTTTGGTTCATTGGTGATGTTTCCATTTAAACTATTTTTAAATTATGTTTACATATACATAATACCATATATTATAGCACATGGTTGTATTCTCAGAAAATGTTTACAGATAAATAACATCATGATAACTGTTTAGTTTTGTAGACATAATGCCAAAATGCTGTGAAAAATCCCTCAAGTAGGTTTACATGCTTGCAGTCCTTTTTTGCTAACTTCACCCTATACAGAGTATTTTTGGAATGGCCACTTTGTCACATTGCATCATATTCCTCCCACTGCATGTTTAATTAATCTAGGTATAATATTAGACATGTCAGATCACATTATCAAAAGGAATCAAGAAGTTGTTATAGTTAATATTACTTTTGGATCATACAGTCATACAGTGAATATGAAGTCAAGCACATTTTGGCAAATGTAAATGCATTTGTAAATTTGTATGTATGCATAGTATGCATACTGTTTATTAAAGAAACCAAGGTAGAATGCATTACTAACTAAAATGGTCACATTCCCCACAGGTTTTAATCAGCCAATCATTAGATGCTGCAGTTAGTGGAGGCGGGGCTGTGAAAGGTTGTTCTGAAAGTGAATACTGGAATAAGCAGGGATTCTGCTGTGACAAATGTCATGAAGGTAAAACAAAGAGAATTCATCATAACAGTATGTCTATTGACATGGGGTTTTGGTCTATTCCTTGAATGAGGGCACTGCTTTGTGTTTTGAAAAAGCTTTTAATTGTTGTTTCTTTAGGGTTTAGGCTTAAACAAAAATGCTCTGCATCGGGGCAAAGGTCACTCTGTGAGAAATGTGGAGAAGGATCTTACATGGATAAAACTAATTATAGCCCCAACTGCTTCAGATGCACACACTGCAGAAGATGTAATTGTTATTTTATCATTTTCTTTATTATTTCTTTCATGTTGTCCTTGTTACTAACCTTTTATTGATTATTATCATTGATTGTTACTATAAACGTCACACACCAAGTCATTTGCTTTATTTTCCCATGTTTTAATCTATCTGTCAATCACTTGCAGCTAATATGGTGCAGCTTTCAAACTGTACGTTTAAAAGAGACAGTGTGTGCGGATGTGTGGCTGGATACTACCTGAACAAATTAGATGATACGACGTTGGAATGCAAAGAGTGTCGGAGGTGTGGATCTGGACAGTTGACAACTGCAAATTGTAAGTTTGTCACAATTCACAAACTCCATCAAATGATGTATTAACAGTGCAGAATCCATATATTTTTTTACATTTGGTTAAAATTTTTTTTAACTTTTGTCAGGTACTGAGGCAGGCTATAACCATTGTATGTGCAAAGAACAACATTACCAAGTGACACAAAACTCCTGTGAGCCTTGTGTTACGTAAGTCACAATACTCATGAATACTTAAGAGAACTCATTGTTCTTTCTCTCACTTTCTTTTTACTCACTTTCTCCAGGATTAAAGGAAAAGTTTACATAAAATGCTAATTCTGTCATTGTTAACTTACCCTTATGTTGTTCCAAACCTGTATGACATCTGCTGTAGAACACAAAAGGAGAGAATTTGGAGAATTGTATTTACAAAGGGTTTCAAATTTCAAAAAGGGCATAAAGGTACCTTATTGGTCCAATATAACTATATAATGCAAGTCAACTCAAGCTGTACAGATATAAAGCTGTTCTCAAGCTGTTTGTGTGAGGATTAGATAAAAAATTAAGTAATCAATAAAAAAATAAGTTATACAGGTTTGAAACAACATGAGAAGTTGACACAAATATCCTTTAACAGTCAAAAGCTTTAAATACAGTAACTTGTCTCGATTTTAAAATATTATAAAATGAATTGATGATTATGTAAAATTCTTATGAATGTGCTCCCTGTATCTGTGATGTTACATCCCCATAACACTAGCAAATACATGGACCTTCTACCACTGATAGGTGCAACCTATGAATTTTTTCCTCTTTTAAGATATTTTTTACATTAAAATGAATCATAAATTTGTTTTTTAAAATCATGTACGCCTACTGTACATGAGAATCTAGTCAACCTCCATAGTTAGGTCACTTGACCAGCCAAATACAAATTTTAAGAGAGTAATACAATTCATAGTGGATACTTTCAATCATAGAATAATTAAAAACAGTGACTGCTAATAGGGCTGTTCTACATTGATCAGTAAATGAAAACTGTCGTTTGGGTGATGCAACATTCAGCTCATTGGTGTCAGAATAAATCCAATATTGTCACGTCAGCCAGGGCAACATAAGATTATAGAGTGCTCCGGTAAGTGCAGTATTAGCAGTATGTAATGTAAACTAAATGACACAATTAGTATGTTAAGTTGTACAGTGTTTTTATGCCCTGCAGATGTGGTAAGGGGTGTGAATACTTGTGTAACTCCAGTGTACCATTATACCCAGTTTGGAACACTCCTCCTACAGGTGAGTGCTGACCAACATCCATCAAAATGTGCTGCGTGTGTTTGTGTTTGTTATGACTGACTGTGGCTACAGTCTAGTAAACAAACAGAGTAAAAAAAAACCTAAACATTGAGAATGTGTGAACACCTTTTTCGTGTGGTGCTCCCATTTTATGTTGATAACATTCAAAATTTACATAAATGATCCATACTGTGATTTATATTCTAAATATAACTCAATATTTGATTTAAATTTTGATTGATACAATTTTAAGTTTTTAATTAAATATTTTAACATTTGCTTTTAAAAATTAAAATTTAATGCAGTTTGTTGATGTAAATCTTTTTTTACTACATGATCAGGTGCAGGTGGGTAGCCTTGGGCATGCATGAATGCTTTTATGTAATGAATTGAAACGAAATGTGTTAGTGCTTTTCTTTAACAGAAAGGGTTTGTGGTTTAATCAAGGGGAAACACTGTAAGTGGAGAGCAGGTTTATGAGGAAGAGAAAAAGAATATCAGAATACAGTTTGATGGCTTTCCTCATGCTGTGGATACCAGTTGGGCAACTCAGCATGTGAACAGCTAGCAAACTATGTTTTTTTCTGTAAATACAAAGTCCCAGCATAAATTGCTCAAAGAGCATGAGTCATCTTGGGAAATCCACTCTAGCGTTTGGTTTGTCATAACAATATGTGCTTGAATTTGCCTACTATGACTAAACTGTCTAAAGTGTCTGCACTTGTCCAAAACAAGCAACAGAAGGTAATATAAGAGAGAAACATGTTTGTTTCCGGTGATTTTAACTGGTTGTGTTTTTGATTACATTGCTGTTTCAGACACAGTTTCTCAGATACTAATGCCAGTGTTCGCATCCATCATGGCTGCAGCAGTGGGAGTGTTTTTCATATATGAGGGCATCAGGATTTGGAAGAAGAAACGAGCTCAGTCGACCCAGTTGTTATTAAATGATAACAAAGGGAATCTTGAAGACAGGGTAAACAATTTACTTATGACAAAGTTTGACATGCACAGCACCATTATTCTTTGCATTACAAGTGATTCAAACTTATAATGAATAATTTATGTTTGATGATAAACCCCTTGGTAGAGTAACAGAACAACCTGCTGGTACACACTGTATAAAACAGAGTATTACATTTTAAGCCTGGCCTGTAATAACATGAGTATAATACCACAGTGTTTATATACTTTGTTATTATGCGTTAAAATAATTAGTATTAATGTATGAAAAAAATTAAGATTATTTTAGGTGCTTTCCTTGTAACAAAGTATATACTTTTATTGTTTTTACTCGATTACTTGATTAAATTAATTCTGAATATTAATATCTGAGGGATAATTAATCATTTATCTAAAGTTTTTTACTTGAGCTTTGGTTGAGGTTAATTCTGTGTATTGTTTAAAGCATATTTTAAGACCTCACTGACTTCAAGATGATATTATGTTTTGTAATAATTGTTTTATGTTATTTAATAATTGTTGGATTTTATGTCCCCCACAGCCAATTTCTGTCACAATTCCACCAGACACTGTGAAGGAGACTGTTCCACTCACAAACACGCCATGTGATACAGAACAGTGCAAAGAACTTCCAGACTGCATCCCAAGAGAGATCAAAGGTATGTGTGTGTGTGGGAAGGGGGGTTTAAATATGTGGCTTATGAGGACACTGATGTTTATAAAGATGTGCATAATATGTATAACAATGTAAACGTGGTAACAGGGACAATTCCTGGGTCCTCATAAACTAAATCACTTAAGAAACATACTAAATGGTGATTTTTATTTTGTTAAGGGTTACATTTAAGGGTAGGGGATAAAATATACAGTTTGTACAGTATAAAAAAACATGTCTAAGGAGAGTCCACATATGCCTTCATGTGTGTGTGTGTGTGTGTTTGTTTCTATACACAATCTCCAAAGGTTTGTTTTATATATGCGTGTGTGTGTGTGTGTGTGTGTGTGTGTATATATGTATATATATATATAAAAATTATAATTCTCATATACTGTATGTTATATTACTATTTCAGGGGGCACATTCGATTGTTACACATGCCTCCACATTTACATTGAGACCCATGTGTGCATACAGATCAAATCTAGTACTAATTTAATTCAGTACTCAGTACTATCCATTGTGTAGATAAAGGTATGTTACACATGTTAACCTGTCTACAGTAATTTGTCTACAGTATGTCATCTCTTCCTCTTTTCTTTCTGTACCTTTACTCTTGTAGCTCATGAGTTCTTCTACTTTGCGTTGGATGAGATCCCCGTCGGGCGATTTAAAGAATTTGTACGCCGACTCGGCCTCTCCGAGCAGGACATTGATAGGGCAGAGCATGATCACCGGGCATGCAAACATGCCCAGTACCAGATGCTGAGGGTTTGGAGTGACAGAGGCAGTGGAGGAGGACACAATATCCTGCCATCTCACCTCATCCACATGTTTATAGATACACTGAGAGACATGAATCTGGCCAGCTGTGCAGATAGCATTGAGAACAATTTCCTTTCACAGAACAGAAACATTTCACACTGAGCTTACTGCAGGTGAATGGAGATGGTATAATGGCATTAATATACTAAACTTCCATTTCATACTATTAGATTAACCCTTTCGCGCGTACAGTCACACCGGTGTGATCATTCTTGGTTGGGCTCAGGCGCGTACGATTACACCGGTGTAATTATTGTGGTCACGTGATCACCTGCTAAATTCAAACTGTTCAAACCAACAATGGCGGTAAACGAGAGAGCGACTCTCTCAGCGCTTATTGTTTCATGGTTGTTAGCATTTTCAGTCACGTAATGTTTATTTGTTTCTTACATTTCAAATGATGCTGCACGATCACAGATAAAAATAAACACAAATACCAGAAATAAACATAAGTTCAATTTTCACTCACATTTATTTGTATAGCGCTTTTCATATACATCATCTAGCGCTTCTATATATAGCCTATACTTTTTATGAAATGGAGGCAAAAGCATCTTTCAAACAAAACGTCATGTTATTTTATACTTCTTACATTTCATATTTCATTGCACAATCACAGAAGTAATAAAAAAATATATATAGTTTATACATAACAGAGGCAAAACCTTTCAAACAACGTGCGGTCACGTTTTATTCCTGTCAATCGATTGTGTAGGTAATTATAAAGTTTACTATATTCCTCTCAGTTCGCCAGACACTTTTATGTGTATTTTATTTTTAAAAGAAGAGGATGAGCATTTTTAAATCCAGCAGGGTCTGTCTTCTGGACAAAACGCGGTGCCGTGTTAACTTATCAATCATCTAACATGAACATTATAAAAGTTTGCACATATTTAACAATTGGAAAATCATTCATTTAACAATGCATGTAAAATTTTGGGGGGGGGGGTTTGGGGGGGGTCTGTCGCCTGAAAAAAAACTCACGCGTAAAAGGGTTTTAATTTCAGTGCAACTGTACACAATAGCACATTCCCAACTGTCTATAAAATTTCACACTATTTTTTTTTTCTGAGAATATGCAATGGTTTGTTTTACACTGTGGTATGCTTATATCAATGCTGTAATAGTTTATATCTGAATAAGTGTGGTGGTGTGTAGTTGGGTTTGAATGGGTGGTGTATTATGTGTCTGACTCCCAAGAGTCCTTTTAAATGTTTCTCATTCATGTATAATTTTACAGCAGCACATCCAGGTCACATTTTTTTCTAAAATGAAACCAAATAATATTTTGCATAGAGAAAATTAAGCCTTTCTTTTGGGACTATTCATTGTTTTATTATGAAAGTAATTGTCATGACAATTAAAGACAACACATTGATTTTTCAAGTAAAATTATCACCCAATAATGTTTCTGTCTTTAGATAAAGTCTATAGCTGCATTTTTACATTGCTGTATATTTTCTTTGTATCATTCCACAGTGTATAGAAACATGGAAATTGTACAGTGTGGTACATGGAAATAATATACAGTATGGTGCTTAAGAAAAAAATATCAAAAGTAGCATTAATGTTCAAACACAAGGTGAACAATACAGCTGGTTTGACCAAGTGTGCTAAATCTACAGTTTGCCAAATGTTTCATTTGTTGTTATCTGAATGTGCAAAATAATGAATTTTACATTTTCTGCCTTTCAGTGTTTTAATATGTTGCTGTGATTAATGTAGGTTGTTGTCCTGCTCAACAGCTAAAAAATAACTTTTAGTTTGCCCATGTATATTTGGCTTCTTTCCCTCAGGCAGCTCTAAAGAAAAGAAACAATTGAAGCCCTTCCATTGTTTGTGTAAGAAGAATGTGTATAACAATGTTTAGATAACTCAAAGCAAACAGGGATGCAAACTGCTGTTTCTTTTGCATTGTTGTATTTCTTCTGTAATGGGAGAACTTGGCCTTTGTTGTTTGATTTCCTGTTGCAAACTAAATTGTTTTGTAAATGTGTACTTTATGGAATTTCACATAACATGAGAAGGACAGCAGTGTTTTTGTTTGCCTTACCTAAAATACTTAAAATTACCTAAATATGCACAAATGAACATGTCATTTTGTTTGTTTCTTTTTCATTTAAAACCACCATAAACTTATGGTAAACTCTATTAAAAATTACTATACATTATACTGTGCCCTTTTATACTGTGTATACTGTGCCAAAAATATTTTCAAATAAAGGATTTCAGTTCACATTAAAAGGTGTCTTGCTTTGTGCATGCAGTTCCACAAATTAAATGCACATATTTTAAATGTGTTAGTAAATGTGGAATAGTCTTCCTGGAGCATCTGTAATTACATGCTTTAAGAGAGCAGGAATGTAATATAAAAACTTCCTGGTTAACCAGCACTAAACCTATAACTGTTTGGTTAGCAAACCCTTAAACATTTGGCACCACCCAGTTGTGCCTTCCTTTGATGAAGGTGTGTAATTATGTTTTTGTGTGCACATTAATACATGTCTGTTATGATCTTGTGCAATGTTGCTTTTCAGCATTCCTATTTCACAGAATTAATTCCTGTCTGAATTAAATACTTCTCAGGCTCTCTCTCTTTCTGTTTCTTTTGTGGTCTTTCTCTGTTTCACACATAAATGGCACTCATGCCCTAACTGCACACTAAACACCATTACTATAATCGAATTGTAATGTAAAATATTAACAGACTATTAATAGGTTGCAGAGTTTATAAATTTTATGAGAATCTCACTTATCATGTAAGTGAAAGGTATTGTTTTTAAATTATCTGATTGGCTCATGAGGGAAAAGGACATTACAAAGGCACATTAGCAATAGCACGTAGAAACCTCATAGTAACCACTATAACCATTACATCACAGTGGTTGGTTATACACAGGCGTAGTCTTATTGTGTGTATTGTTTTTGCATATGCTTGTCTGTGTGGCTCTCAAACGCAAACCTTTAATAACAATCCCTGTAATAACAACCCGTAACAACAATCCCTGTGATCAAACGATTGATTGGCTGTCAAACATATCAGAAAGCCCTAATGCACCAATCAGGTTTCTACTCTGCAGACGCAACTATGCCGGAGATCTGAGGGGCAGAGGCTGAAGAATCCTGTCTCGCTTGCTAGACCTGTTACTAAAGGAAGAAAGAAAGAGAGAAATATAAAGAGTTCAGAAAGCCGGAGTCTGTAAACCAAGAGAGAGACAGAGTAACCTTAAAGATGTCTGCCTGAGTGACATGGACACAAGCAAATCCAGGTACGTATCGGAAAGCTCTGAGAATCTGTGTGCTCTGAATATGTATGTGTGTGGTTTTGAGGTTTGTGTGCGCGTTTTAAGAAGACTGTCTAAAATGATGACATCAGACTTCTGAATATAAACAACTGAGATCTTGAATGTAACTTTTATTTTAGAATTGCGTGGTTTGTCAATATAAATATAAATGGCAATTGAATTATTTTACTTTTTTGTACATTCTATGTGTGTTTGTTCCTGTACCTTTTTTATGTATTTTTACAAAAGTGTAGGTTTCTGTTATTTGTCTATTTGCATGTTCCAAATGTTAAAAAATTAATTCTATTAGGGTTATAAACAATTTAAGTGTATGATAGATCCCTATTTGCGTGTGTGTGAGTGTGATCCATTGATGGCTAATCGTAGTTGTGTTGACAAGGTATATCTGAATGGAACTGGTGCCTTGCCAGAGCGTGATGTCAAACAGTGCGGGTGTATTTTTTTTCAAATATTTCTCAAAAGATGTGTGTGCAGGTCTTAGGAATCATACACTAGTTCACTAACTGTATTTATTGTCCATGTGTATCGTGTCTGGGTAATTGTGAATCAGATGTCTGGGTCATACATGAACTCTAGAAATCAAATCTATTGTGTAAGAAGGTATTCTCAGTTGTAAAAACACAGTAGAAATAAAGTAAATAATTAATGAGTTATGTTTACAGTGTAAAGTATTTAATCTGTATATAAAAACAACAGCCGCCTATGGTATTTCTCCATTTAGATGGCGTAATCATGCATTTGTGGGAGACATTCTTGACACCTTTTACAAGTGGAGAAGTTAGCTGTTTATATATGTAAAAGTCACAGTTGGTACTGGCCTTGATATATCTGGTATGTAGCTATGGTGAAGATTTAAACTCTAATAAATGGATAAATGAAGCATAACATATGACTCGCTCAATGTCCCCACCTGTCCCTTTCTAAATGATCTTGCTCTTTCTGTTATTCTTTCTCTTTTCTATTCTCTTTCATAAGTGGTAGACTGTGAATCCACTTATTGTATCGTTATCTATATCTTTCAGTCATCCATCAAAAGGACCGGAATTGAGTGACAATGGCCCCAGAGGAAATTGCCCCTGGTGACAGACAGCAGGATCAAGAGAAAGAAACAGATACAGACACGCCGGATGGATTTTTTGCAGTAACACCAGCTAACCACAGGATGGCACAAGAGAGACACAGATACCATACCATAAGCCATCAACAGGTAACTAAACAGCCAATACCAGTCTGCTCGTATTTATATTTATGCGTTGTGCTTACGTTGCATTCTGATGCATTGCATTTTAACAATATCTGTGCAATCATTAACGCTGCTAGTGTGCTGTTTGTACCTGTAATTCGTGGACCCCACCGACCAAGTGTTGCCAACTTGGAGACTTCGCTAGATTTAGTGACTTCTCAGACCACTTTAGTTTGCTGTTTTAGATTGTAGTGCACGTAATTTTAAACGCAGGCGTAGGCGCGCCGTGTGAGAGAAACTAAATAAAGACGCTTCTTTCTCTCCTAATGTTGATTACAGAAACATAAATATGTGAACGCGAACCGCCTTATTGAGTATTCGGCTGTACTAATAATGTAAATAATGCAAACACAGACAAAGATAGAGTGAAGTGAAACGATTGTTAACAGCCGACACTACACAGACTAAAACTACGACGCGGTGACGTCACGGTTATGCAAATTGGCACTTGGGGTCATCTGGCGACATTAAGCGACTTTAAATGCAGACTAGCTACTTTTCATTTAAAATAGTTGCACTCATTCCTCATTCCCTGCATGTCTATAAACCAATAAACGTCGTTTGGGCTATGTATAGGGCAATGGCAATGATTGGTTAATAGGAATTTTGTTCTAGGGCTAACAAAATGTGTTCATGCAGAAACATGTTCTGATTTCATGTTCTGAAATCATGTTGTGCTTGCTATGCATGGGATGAATGTCAGTACAGAATGGAGGTTGCTTGATTACAGAAGGCATTGATTAATTGTTTTATTTCAGCTTGTCACATACATAAACAATCAGAAGAAAGGCAGAGGGATGGACTTCTCAACAGTGAGGGGACCATCTACCAGTGCCAGGCCCAGAGGTGCATTAATGCAGGTGATTTTCAGCCAGGGAGCGTCTGACAAAGGTGTTGCACAAGAGGTAATTCACCTGTTTGCTTGAGTTTGGGTGACAAATGTACATGGAACTTCATTGCTCTTTTCTACGTAACATACTTTTTTGTGGCATTTTTCTGTGTATTTGCTGTTATTTATACCAAACAACAATCTTTCTCTCTTAGGACAGAACAGGTGGTGTCCAGGGGCAGGTGGATACACTAAAGCTGGTTTTGGACACTTTTACCATATCCTCTGACCTGAGGTGGACATGGGGAGAGGGAGGTACTAAAAGTGCATTGGAACAGAGCTGGACAGACATAGTGGAGTCACATGCGGTATGGATTTATGAGAAGAGAGAGAGAGAGAGAGAGAGAGAGAAGAGTGCCATGATTGATTTGTTTGTAGTTGTGGTTTACTGGACAAACAGTGATCAACATAAAGCATTGTTTGCAACTTATTTTATGTTCATAATTATATGTCTAAAACTGAACATTAAAAATAATATATTTATATATAATATAATATGTCTATCAGGAATTGATTGGTTTATGAAAAGGCGCATAACATAAAATAGTGTTGTCACCTCAATAGAACATGTACACAAAGAATGTACATGGTGAGCAGAACTGTGAATGAACTGTGGTTAGCAGAATAGCCTAAACAGAAACAAGCAGCCATATATAAATAAGGGGTCAAGTGTGATGACAATGAATTTTGTTGTGCAGTTTAGATTATTGAGGATTGTTTATTTATTTATTTATAAATAGTTTTTAGAGTTTTACAAAAATAAATAAGATAAGGTGAATTTTAATTAATATTAGGTGTGTATTTACACTGTGTTGGAGCATTAGTAACAAAATGTCTTTTTGTCTCTCTGAAGTCTATGTCAAAAACCCAGCGACACCAGCAGGAGGCGCTTTGGGAACTGATTAATACCGAGCTCACCTACATCAACAAACTCACTATTGCCAAAGATGTATGTTTTACATTACAGCTGTTTTGATAAACTATACACACTCAATTACAGTGCCAACAGATACACCATGCAATATCCTTTCTGTAACCAAGAATCTAAACGTTTTCACTTTAATGAATTTTGTTTATGCAAAAACACCATTTGTCATTTTTTTTATAAATGATGCATGTAACAGGGTTGCTAAGTTTCTGGCTAATGTAAATTCTCATTTCTGTATAGCTTGTGCTGGCAGCGCTATCACACTGTCATGGATATGGATTCCTTCAAGACGTATGTGTTTCTTTTGACCCACTTGTTTACTTGAAGCTGCTGTCTTCTGAAGTGCCCTTCCAGAGTTACATACTCAGTATATGTAAATAGCCAGTCAGATTAACTGCATAACTGTGAGTGCTGTAGAAGTGTGGTCAAATAATGGGCTGTTCACTGACAGTAGTTTGACTGAGATCACTCATTCTGTTTAATCAATATAATCTAAAACTTTCTGCTGAACCAATGATGTCACAATGGAAACAGAGAAATGTACATTTTGTGCAGACAAGATGGAAAATCATTTTGCTGTGAGCGTAGTGTGTGGGTGACATTTACCTGTCTCAATTAAATGTTTTTTTCCATCTTTCTTTCTTTCTCTCTCTCTCTCTCTCTCTCTCTCAGGTTCCTCCTACAATGCTTTTCTCCACCCTTCCTTCAATTCTTGATGCACATAGACTCTTTTGGCAGGAAGTGATTTATCCAATGTTACAGGAGGTCCGTCACACAGGACGACCTTTTGACCCCCTGAAACTTGAGCCAGGTTGTTTACAGGTATGATATGAATGCTGTTCCTTATAGTTTTTTTATAGTTGGTAATTTATTTACAAATAAGGTGTACATTTTCAAAACTTTTCATACAAAACTCCAAACACATCATGCTTAGTTTGCCACTCGTCATTCTTTCAAAACCTGCTTAATTGTACATATTTCCTTCCCACATAGTCTTTGTTTAAAAAAACTAAATTATTGTGACATGTAATGAGAACTTTACCATTGAGAACATAAGATTAATTACCAAAACACAACAATACAATCTACTTTCAAACTGATATTTTTAACAATCAAGTTTATTTAGTTTATTTAATCAAGTTTATTTAACCACCTTCTGCCTCATTCATCTGATAATGACCTCCTCAGTCAGGCTTATATGCATCTTTTTAGTGAGGCCCATGCCTCTTTTATTCCTCTGCAGGTTTCCCTTCTCCTTACGCTCTCTCGCTCCATGTTTGCTTTACAATGCAATTCACACACACAGTTTTACTTATAGTATATGATATCTACAGTAATTGTGATCATCAGGTGAAGTAAATAGTAATAATTGGGATTTGGAAGAGTGAAAAGGATACTTTATCTTATTTCTTGTAATAACACAACTGAGAATACACTGGAATGTTTTAGAAAGTGCATTTTTGATGATCTGTTTGAGATTAGTACTAAGAGTTTTGAAAATTTACACTTGCTTGTGGAAATTGCATGTGGAGTTATACATTAAACAACTTGCTTAATATTATACAATACAATAAACAATCAATCCCTCTTTATTTCTTTTGTTTTCCAATCTTTCTTTTGTTCCCTTGTTCCTCATCTTTTACAGTTTAATGAGCGTTTTCCTGCATACTTTGAATACTGTTGGGAGGAGGAGAAAAGTGTGGAGTTTACACGCAGACAGCTTGACACAAATCCACAGTTTCACACCTTCCTTTCGGTACTGTATATCAAACCTATAGATGTTATTAAGCAATATTACACTTATTTGCATTTGTGCTGATTTTATGATATTTTGTATAACAGACAAGAAGTGAATTTAGAGTGACTTTCATTTTGGACAAAATTTGGCCATTTGGGTTTTTTTCTTCAAATAAATTCTAAAGAATCAAAAGCATTAAGTTTTGTGCATCACAGAGTGATACAAACAGTGATGCACTTAATGTAATTAATGTGAGCACTTTTGTCCGTACAGGATAGAGGTATTGCTATATGTATTTGTATTGTTACTTCTGTTATGTATTACCTCTGTAATTTGCAACAAGGTGTTATGACTTATGTCACTGATCTAAGATACAGATTAAAAAAAGTTTCTCATAAACAATAATACAATATATTATACATACAATACATACATATACAATAATGGTTAAATCAATGCACACTAAAGAATGAATAATTTTTTTATCTTTTTTATCATGGAAACTTATCAAGCAACAGCTGAATATAGACGCTGCCAATTATAGATATCAGTAAAGAGCTGGCGCAGTGTGAGCTTGTTTTCCACAGTTCAAATGAGCTGTTTACCTCATCAAGTTCCACAGTCATAGTTTTTTTGCTGCAATGGCCAGTATGCAAAATAAAGCAGGGTGGAAATGACTGTCAGATCGCATGTCTTTGTAGTGCTTTGACTTCAGTGGTAAATTATGGGGGTGAATTGTTTCCTGAAGGGTACATTATAAATAACCTAATTTCATGGGGAGAGAGGACAGAGTGCAGGTCTTTTTAATGCACAATGATAATAATACTGCACAAGTTAAACTGCATGAGTTAAAATGCACAGCTAAACTGCCAATGCATATAAATATTACATTTTACAATCTGATATTGCATGAAAACAGGTGCAAGCCTGATATACTGATATGTACATTTATGAAATCTGTCTTACAGTGGGTGGAGAATCACCCACAGTGTGGGCGAATGAGATTGGGTGACATGCAAGCCAAACCACACCAGAGAATCACCAAATACCCTCTTCTGCTGAAAGCTGTTCAGAAAAACACTGAAGACCTCCCTACCCAGAATGCACTTGATAGAATGGTAAGACTCAGTGGTGATGATTAAGTCTCTGCACGTGATGTAACATTTCTCTTTTGCTCACTGTTTGTTTCTCATTGTTTCTTAGTGTAATAGTGTCAATGATTTTCTGTCATCAATCAATGACTGCTTACAATTTAAAGTTGATGAACAAGCCCTTTGTGATGCTGCTCAGAGGATAGAAGGATACAAACTAGAGGGTCTGAGTGAAGAAATAGACAAGGTAAATGAAAAAACAAGTATTAAAACAAATAGTTTTTTGCAAAAAAAGAAAGACATGCTGAAAGTGTGACATTATCATCAACAGCACGTTCGAGAGTTTAGCTGCTTTAATTTGATGAGCCAGATCAGGGGGGTGGGGCCAGAAATCATACGGAAGCAAATACTGGAGGAAACTTTAAAGGTCAGAGGAAGGAAGGACAATAAGGCAAGTGACAATACAAAACAAAAGAGTATTTGAATTGATTATTATTGCGCTCTAAGTTTGACCTGTTTCCAATTATTGGTTTATTATAGGAGCTTGTGGTCCTGCTCTTTACTGATGTGTTGCTGATGACCAAAACAGAAAAGAAATCAGATAGGCTTAAGGTAGTGCGCCCCCCGCTGCCTTTGGAAAGAATATGCTGCAGTGAGCTCAAAGATGGCTGTGAGTGTGACCAGTCCTATTACCCCAACCTTGCCTGTCTGAATAAAAAGGACAGTTTTATTTCATTACTAGCTTCAAGCATGTGGACTTTATTCTCATATCCTGAGCACAACATTGTTGTTTACAGTGAAATGAAAACATAATGGAACATAATGGAAAAATGGAATCTAAATATGAAATGATGCACCATACTAATTGCTACATCATATGTATATGCACCATAATATTATGCATATTAGTATAGGCTGATTGACTTTAGGTTAATATTCAGTATTGTTTTTGTCTCGGTAAAGCTAGTGAGCTTTAAAATGCATTGATTTTTCACCCTGGGTAAGCCTGCATAGAGTTCTGTTTTTATGTGATCAAGCATAATGCTTGTCAAGGCATGTCACGGCACAGTTAATACAATTGCACATCAGACTAGATAAGCTGGTTCCAAACTGAGCATTTTGCATCACAGATTTGTCCCCACCTAAGGTGTGTCCCATAGATCTACTCAGTCAAATCAGTGCATTGTCAAAAAGTCATTACTATGCTTGAATTGCCGTGGTGAATCCTAACATGCAAATCAAATCACTTATAAATTTGTCCATTCACCAAAGCACATTATATCTCTAAGATATATCTCTTGTATCTAAATATTACATTCACAACATTGATTCCCATACTCTCTCTCTCTCTGTCCCTTTATCTGGTTCTGTGTGGTAGATTCATTTGTGTTGGTGGAGGTTGGTGATCTAAATTGTGCAGTCAGTGTGTACTGTCTGTCTACACCCAGCCCAGACAGCTGTTCAGCATGGGTGTCTGCTCTGCGGGAAGCTCAGGTATAGCACACACTATAAACCATACACTATAGCAACAGGAAGTCTGAGCCCCACCCTGAAGAGCTGTCATTTATCATATCTATAGAATGCTTAACATTCTGCCTTTTGGAATTTCCCACGAACAAAAGAAGGCTTTTTTCAATTAAAAAAAATGAGGGTTTCACCTTTAGAAAATGTTAATGATCAACCTCAGGAGATAACACTAAATGTTATATATCAGGTTCCTTTTTATATGAGATTGTTGCTCTTTTTTAAAATGGATTTGTTTGAGTTGGAATAAACAGTAAAATTGTAGAACTTAAACAGTAGCACATTAAACAGTAGCACTTTCAAATAAGGTCAATTTGTCCAACTACCCTAGTTAACATGAACTAACAATAAACAGTACTTCTAAAGCATTTATTAATCTTAGTTAATGTTTATTTTTTAAATACTAGTAACTTTTAAATAAAAAATTCTGTTAACATTAGGTAATTGACAGTAAACTAACATGAACACAATGGACAATTGTATTAACTAACATTACAAAGATGAATAAATGCTGTTTTTAAATTACAGTAAAATACTTTTTTTGGTAATAATAATTTTCTTTTAATGTTCTTTTAACGTATATAATTGATTATCTGTCCTACTGATTTTCATAGACAGCCTTATTCACCCTGAGGACAAATGAGGCAAACAAAACACTGAAGACCACAGATGACACAAAAAGTGGACCAGAGAGATCTCCTAATCAAAACCAACTGACCAATAAAGTCAAAGAGGATTCTAATGGCCAGTCAGAATCGGACAATGATTTTCCCCCACTGATTCAGCCTTATTTGAAGCAAATGGACAGCATCTCTGTAAATGGGACCCAAACAATAAATAATTTGAAGCAAAGTAAAGTTCAATCAGTAATGGAGGGTAAGAGCTCTTCACTGATTGGCCAAACAGCACATGAAGGGGTTGCAGGAAAGAAGGAAAGTGGACAGACTGAATCAAATGAATTAAAAACTGAAGGGAGAAACAGAAACAATAGTAAACAATTGGAAGAAGGTGAGGTCTCGCTGAGGAAATTTACAGAGAGGCGAGTGACATGGAATCATGGATCACGACCACTATCTTCACACTCTAATGACATTACACAGGATTTGTTAGTGGGGAACCAGTCAAATGGACCACAAGCCTTGTTGGCAGGCAGACATATAGAAAAAAATGGCACTGCTGGCCAGTCCACACAAAGCACTTTATCAAATGAACCTCTCGTAAATAAAACACATCATGAGAAGACTGATATTGGACCTCAAGACCAAGAAATCAGAGGGGATTCCTTGTGCAGCCAATCAGATGAGGATGACAACATTCTGACAGGATCGAATAAATTCCTCAGGAATTTTGAGTCTCCCCGCTTGCGTAGGAAGCGTCCAGATAGTTTGCAGCCCTCTGTCCCATTTGATAACGCCAGGATAGGTTCAAGTGGAAAGGAGCCATTGGAATTTACTCCTAATATAACCTCAGAAGACAACCAGAGAAGGGCATCTAATACTTCCATTAAACCTCAGGAGACCCACCGAGTGCTAAAGCTGGGATCTTTAAAGAACAACCATGGGATGTTCTGGCATGATAAAGAAGAAAGATCTTCACCAAACCCAAAGACACTTTCTGAGCACAAGAGAACTGATGGTGACCTTCAAACTAAACCCAGACTAAAGACACAGAGGAGCGCTTCCATCTCAGAGATCAGCTTTCCACACGCATCCTCCCTGCCTGCCCACAGGCTCAATCCCTCACCACCACCTGGTCTGGACCCCCAGGTTTACCCCTCTCCTCTCCAGGACCTTCTGCAGAGAGCAAAGGAACGGGAAAAGGAACATGGACTGGGGAAAAGAGAGAGAAGGGTAAACACGAGGACTTTTTCTCTTCAAAATTCCCCATCTTTCTCCACTTCTCCATCATCATCAGCCAGTGAAAGACAGAGAGTGGATGAAGGAAGTAAATCAGCCATGTGGATTAGAGAGAGACAGGATGAAATGAAAGGAAGGTGAGTCAGTGTGCGTCAGATGCTAAATGAATAAATGAAAAAAATGAAGGATCAACTTGAATCTAGATCATTTCTAGATCCTAGACACATAACCATCCACATTTACAGCTGTTTGGTATTTGCATTTGCATTTAGCAGACGCTTTTATCCAAAGCGACTTACATTGCATTATACTACACATTGATCACTATACATTGAGTATGTGCAATCCCTGGGATCGAACCCATGACCTTGGCGTTGTTAACGCCATGCTCTAACCACTGAGCTACAGGAAAGCTACTTGGCCCACCAGTCACAGTGAGATTTTATGGACAAAGTATATCAATAATAGAAATATTATCTAATAGATGGATAATATTATTCAATAAACACCAGAAGTGCAACAATAACTAGAAAAATACAAGTAATAGGTGTATTTACCAAACCCTGTGCTGTTCTAAGGATCTTCTAAAGGATCTTAATGTTACAGAAATTGGACTTATACTAAACAATATTATACAGAAAATCCATAGACAGTGTGTAAGTGCAACAAACAATGTACGTTGGGTGTATGACATTGATTAACAATTTAGGAAAATTTAGTGTTTGCTATATTGTGCAAACACCTGTCCCTACAATTCAAACAAGGGCTAAAGTCAATTAAAAGTCCTTGTGCCAACATGATAATCTAATTTAGGATTTTTTTCTTAAAATATCTATAGGTTTAAGACTAAGCCACAAAAATAACCCTTACTGGCCAACGGAAAATCTGTCATTTTCATTTTAAGTAACTTTGTTCCATTTGTGAGATATGACTGTAAAATGAGAAGCTGATCTTGTGCCGGGGATGTTGACAGTTTCATGTGCGTTATTTCTACCCACACACAATTCATCTGTGTATCATCATGTAAAATTCTCTAAATTAATTATCTTGCTGTCTTAAATGACCAACATACTGACCTGAAAATTGTAAGAACATTGTACAGCATAAATGTTTTAAAACATTATACCATTTTGTATTGTAAAGTTAGTTCTTCAAATAACCATTAGGAGTCAGGCTTTCCCTGAAAAACAGTAATAGACTGATGCTGTATGTAGCCACACAGTATTACTTAACTTTCATGTGCTGCATTAATGTTTATTAGTTTTGTTAAAGTTACTAAGTGTTAACTCAATCACTCATATCAAATATTATATTACACTACCTAAAACTGCTAAAACAACACAGCTGATCAGTAAAAATTTTATTAATCACAATTTTTCCAAAAGATTTTACCCATAAACCCTTGTTCTCTCCTTAAAGCAATAAAGTCCCAGAGGCCATCAATGTGGATTGGCCAGGCTGGTGTTTTGACGACGAGGACGTATTTGACTTTCAGGACTTTGATGATGAAGACTGGTTTGAGCAGAGGCTGACCCCACAAAATCTCCGGAGAGCAGGACAGAAACCATCAGCGAGACATGATGAAGGGGAATGCAGTGAGGTGTAGTTATAGTGTAAAGACAGCGTATTCCACTTCACTAGTCTTGTAAATGTGTAGAGGTAAAAAGTGTTGTATATAAATAGTGTGTTAAATTGTGTATTGTGAATTGTGTATTGTCCTGTAGTGTTTAATATGCATTAGTCTTTAATATTTATATTGCATAACATGCACGGGCATAATATACATGCCTTTAAGTGATACTGTATCCGCAGCTTTTATCTTCAGCCTTTGTAAATGTAAGGTTGATTCACATTGTATCTATAGTTCAAATTCTGTGTGCTTTAACGTATTTGTGTACAATGTTTTCTCTTTATTTTGTATATTATTTGACATGTATAGCAATTTTAAAATTGCACTGACAATTGTAACTTGTATCTACTATGCATGGGAAAAAATTAAAACATGAAAGACTGACTAAATGTCTCCCTTTATTGCTTTATTTACATAGATAATGTGTTTACAATTGATACATTTGCATTAGCTAATTATGGTACAAATATAATACATTTAAATGTGTCAAATATTTACAGTTTATTCGGACTGCTACAATTGTCTGCATTAAAACCATGCACTCACATACATTCATAATGAAATAAAGAGTTATGCACAAACATTACTTTCAAACTGTATGAAGAAAACACTTTTACACACACACTGATTTGGTATCTCCACCACAGGCTTCGTTTATTCTTGCCTTACTTTGCTCTCTCCTCTCTCGTTCTGTGGCAGCTTCATGAACAATGGCTTCCATCGCTGGGTAAAGAAGAATCTTATTTTTCTGCATATTGGAAAAAATGAAGAGAGTTTAATAACATTAAACGTATTATACAGGGCTTCATGTGCAACATTTAACATTTTTAATAGCAAGTGAGTATGAACTGTATTTTGATTAAGGGAGGATACATAAGACCGGGTACGTACTCTGTGATAGTTTTTGTACATCTGGAACAGAATTATGAATATCACCAAAAACAGAAATCCTAATCCCATCACCATAGCAACTTTGTTTCCAGAATTGGATTCACTTTTGCCCATTACAGCACCTTTAGAAACAAATAAAACAGATAATTGTACTTTATTAATCCATGAAAATAAAATGTATCAGATTCTGAGGCCAACAAAAGTTTTCAGATTCTGAATCTATTGTGGATTTTTTTTTTTTTTATCAGTTTATTGTTTATTGTTTTTTTGTTTATTGTTGTTTATCAGTCCTAAAACTCAAAAGATCATTTCTTTTACTGCTATATATATATATATATATATATATAGTCCTAATTTGTAAATCACTTTGGATTAAAGCGTCTGCTAAATGACTAAATGTAAATATATGTATATACATATATATATTATGTTATACCTACCAGTCATGTGAAATTGGTACGTTGCGTTTCCCAAAACTCCATCCTTCCCATAGTACATACACACCCATTCACCGATGTCCTGTTCGCTCATTTTTTTAATTATGAGGACCTTTGATTTTCCAACAGAGGTCACTGTTTGAGTGTTGTTAATCCCATAGATGACCCTAAGCCATTCATAGGAATTAACTTGGCTGGTGTTGCTGAGATGGCAAGTGAGGGTCATGGTACTGCTGGACATCGAGGAGCTCAAAACTAAGAGGAACCAGACAAAGATGCAGCTGATCAGCATTCCATAGAGCTTAATAAGGTTAAGTCCTGCTTACACAAGTCTAAATCTTGGATGAGATTTAGAATTTATTAAAATTAATTTAAATCATTGTACCCCATCACTCCACTCTATCATTTTATAATTTATATATTTTTAGGGTTCAGGATTAGACTAATGATTAATGTGAATAGTTAAATGAAAATAGCAAAAATATCTTCTGCAGAAAATATTTTGTCTTTTTAATGTAGTACAGTGACATCACATGCTATTAACAAGACATTCACTGTTTTGTACAGTGATATATGATTCCACTCACCTCGAGTAACAACTAGCTGCATCCTTCTTTGTACTTGCATTCTCCCATTCGATCCCTCCATCATTCCTGAGCATGTGTATATCCCTTTATCTCCATCCTCCACCATCTCTTTCCAAACTTCTGTGTTTAAAGGCAGGAGGGGCACAGAGGACCCCACAGACTGTTTGAAGGATGACGGTAGAGGAAGAGAAGAATCATTTGTTGTAGAAGTTTTCTGCCATGTCACGGTATTTGGTATTAGACCCTCAGTAAAGACGCAAGACAAATAGGCAGAAGAGCCCTCTGCAGCATACACCAATGAATAGTCGACCTGAGGAGTGGAGATTCCTGGAGAGAGATTGGGTTGGATAAGCTAATGTAGCATTTAATTTTAGGTCATGGTTACATTGACACTAAACAATATGAACTCTCACCTTTGACTTGTAAGGTTGCAGTTGCCTTTACAGCCATATCTTTGTATGAAACCTGGCAGGTCCAGTTTCCAGAGTCTCTTTGAGAAACATTATTGAGCACAATTCTGTCTTCAGATTTGCCATTTAATTTCAAGCTAAATCCTCTAAATTGTGGCTTTGGACTGATATGGCATGTTGTCTTCACCCTTGAGCCCTCCACCACAAATGCAGGAGAGATGGACACTGTATAGATGGACAGATGGGAAATGTATGATCTTATGCCTTTACTCTCACTAAATTACCAAAAGAAATGGGATGATCACAGAGAATGTGACCAATTCTTTGCTCTGTGTGTGTTTTACCTTTAATAATCCTAAGCATGATGCCCTTCACCATCCGAGACGTTCCTACAACTTCACAGATGTACTCTCCTCCATCTTCATCTGTTATTCCAGAGATGTGAAGGCTGTAATCCCCCTTTCCAAAGTTGGGAACAGGGCAGAAAGCTTGTGGTGTGTATTTCACTGACCGGAACTCTAAACCGCTCTTTTCTCGACGCCAAACTGACTTTTGTACACTAGATAAGTGAGAAGTGTTTATATTACAACTTTTCTGGAATTTCTTAAATTGTCAGGTTTTCCTTAGTATTGTCTAGTGACCCAAGATGAAAAATAGATGAATGGCTGATTCTTACTTGTTAAACATCCTGCTCCAGTAGACTGCAGTAGGGTGTGAGAGTGTAGAAGAATCGTCCACACACGGCAACACTGCTTCAGAACCATAAGCCACAAGCACTTCACGTTTCCAACACTGACAACCTTTAAAACACACAGACGAGATGTAAAATCAATATGTAACATATCTGAATCTCTGTTAAAATGACTTCTGGGAGAAGAAACACAATCTAAATCAATCATCTAAATTATTTTTAAAAAATCTGCATCATAAAATCTCACCTTCAAAAACCAGTGTGAACCCCAGAACTAACAAAAACTGTGCTTTCTGCTCTAGATACATGTTTGATATTTTTCTTAACAGATTCTTTTGCTTTCTTGTTGTCACTTTCTCATGCGTATGACTGTTTTCCTGTCTGCTGTTTCTGATCTTTGTTCTGGTATTCATATAGTTGTGGGTGGTAATGTGGGTTCAGAGTAGGTAGTTCCTCTCCACCTCTCAAAATCACATGACTTCAGAACCTGCATATAGTGAAACTGTTGATGTGCGGTCTGACTGACGTACATTGGAAAAAGAAAGATCGAATAATAGAATGAGAGATATGACACTTGAGACCTCAGTCTCCCACGGATTCACCGGGTCTTTCTTGAATTTTCTCTCGTGTGTGAAAAGGTTTATCTAAAAGTATGTCACCCACTTGAAAGGACGGAAACAAATTTGTTGATATAAAAGCCACATGGAAAATTAACTCTGCATACCATGTATTTATGCTGTCGTAGCATGCAAGTAAACTCATTGAGATTGACGGCAGATTGATGCGAGGTGCAGAACATTCACAAACCACAGAAAACCAGAACACTGCAAGAAAAAATCTTTTCAAGAAACATTTTTTACATTTCAACATTTTTTTCAATAAACAGTTGATTTTTCTTACCCTGCTAGGCCTATTATTTTTCCCACTTTAACCATATATCTAAAATATTTAATGGGTTATGCTTAAAAAATGCAAATGATGTAAATGAAATAAAATGTAGGATATATTTACTGTATTAAGATATATACCATGCAAAAGGTTACGCCTTAAATTTGTACGTTTAATCCACTTGGCTGCACAAGTCATTTCAACTCTCCTTATAATCTTGACTGGTATTGAGTTGCTGTAACTTAAAATTTCAGGATTTAAAATATTAAGTTGCAATGACTTGTTTATTAAACTTACAAATTTAAAGCATCAAAGTTTTTTTACAGTGTATAATTATATAACACAGTTTTGCTTAGTAAATTGATCCTGTTTTAAGAATATTCAAAAATGTTTTACTAAAAGTCTATTGATTAAGTAAAGAATTTTTGCAATAAATACAGAAATATTAGCAAAGTCTGTAGTGCAAACTGTAAAAATGTTTTAAGCAGTTTAATATTGAAATATCGAAAATGTTATGAACAGCTAACTTTTGGTTGAATATTATTACACACCACTGCATGAGAATTTTTGATAAGTGACACTAACCCACCCTTAACCAGTAGGCCAAAAATTATGATGGTTTGTTTAAATATAGCACTGCTTCATGGCATTATTAGTTGTTTACTGTATTTATGTCTTGCTATCTATTATGTCACTCCAGTGTCAGGTGGAACACATTTTATTCAGCTGTCGATATATGCGGATGTTCAGTCAGCATATTCTAAACCAGCTTCACTTCCAGTAAGCATAGACAGGCTAAGCGCTCTTATAAATATGGGGGCTGGAGTTGTTTTGATAAAGGAAGCAATGATTCTGTGGCTGACTCAATTGCTCCCCTTTTCTCATTTTGTCTTCCTGCCTGTCAAAGCAGAAGTACATTACTTTTTCCAGGCCACATTTTTACTATGCAAAATCAGTTCTTTGAATTGTAACTGTCATAATTTGATGGCCTCTTAGCAAGTATCTAGACACTTAGGGACAAGTCTAAAATGAATGATTTCCATTGAATTTAATGGCAAAACATCAAGGCAAGGACATCTGCAAGCCAATGTGAGTGAAGGGCAATGTTTCTGAGGCGTTTTACCAACTAGTCTCAATGAAGTTTAATGAATGTAAGTCAGTTAGTTACTCCTAGCATAGTAACCAGTGAGATATTGATTGAAAATAATACGTTGGCCATTGAATATGTAAATATGCAAATGAATCTGTGGGAAAGGAAAAAACATATCTTAAGGTGCTGTAAGGTATGAGATGATAACCACAGATCCTCAGATTATGGTTTTTAAATTCTTATTATTTCCTTTGATTGATCTCCTTATTAAATGATCACATTTCTCTATCCTGTGTGTTCTTTGATCATGTACCCCCATAAAACCAATGAAAAAAACATCCAAGAATCTTGGTTGACATGAACCACAGCTTGACATTTGGGACAGGCTGTGGTTTCGGATGGATTGTGAATAGCAGTTTACTTTCACTCTCTCCTCCTCTTTACACCTGACCTCAGATTAGAGGAGGCGTGTGTACAAGTACTGTGATGGGGTCTTTCCTTCACTCAGTGTGCACCTGTACAGCTGATTTGAATAATAAGAGAGCTGGGGAAGGCATACGCAAGCCCCTTGTGTGGAAAAACAGACTGGTATGAGTGGGAATACTATATGCATGTAGATAATAGAGAGGGTGGAACATATGAACACAAATTGTGCTGGAGGAATCCAGGAGATCATTTATTCCTACTGAACCCATCGGTCATAATTTTTTACATACACAGACACCAACGTCCAACATCTGTATGTCTTTTCTATGTCTTTCAAAAATAGAGCTATTAAAGGTCCGTCTGTCTAATACAACTGTCTGTCTCTGTGTATTACAAAGACACCTCTTAAGTCGTTTTGGATAAAAAGTGTCTGCCAAATGCCTAAATGTAAATGTATTATTGCAATATTGCTCTCGTTCACATTGAAAGATTTTCAAGGCCTATACTTTATATATTGCTAAAAAACATAAATGGCAAAAATGGAAGTGTGGGAATAATGTAGTTTTAGTTACATTTTTGGTAAAATTAAAAGAATATTATATAACTATTAGCTTCTTCACCCTGTGCCTCTAGATTACAGCACTGTGTACTGTCAGCCAACTAGAAGTTGGTTTATCTTTCAAAATTTTAGTAACAGGAATTTTGTGTTATTTAGTTCAGTACTTGGTTCCATGAAACTCGCGTTAAGAGAGTAACCACAGAGATCGTTTCTTAATTGAAACGAGTCAAAACGAGGTATTACATAAATAGATGAATATATAGATAGCTATCGTTATGTATGTGTGGGTCTCTGCACAGACACTGCCTGCCAGCAGAATTATCCGCCACTTACCGCTTTTCACGTCACGAACTATGCCCTTTGTTCTTGCATAGAAAAGGTTATCAACCCAAGAATCAGCCTAAATTGATGAGGCTCAAATAATTCTCGGTAGGTAGCTGCCATCCACAAGATCATTTGAATTTATTTAGTTATTTAGTGTGCTGAAATTGACCAAGGAGGACGTTTAGAAATTTTCATTACTGTGAATAATGATTCATTATAACATGTGGCTGAAACCTCTCCTAACTGCCTAACAGTTTATCATCTTTGTACTGGAAATACAAACCACAGACTTACAGATCAAAGACAAGACACTTTCTGAAAAGGGTTTACACGTCAATAACAATGTTTCTTTAAATATCTGACAAAAATACTTAAAATGAGCATTGTTTTTCAGCATTTCCATGTCAGTTGTGCCATTTTGGCTTATTTATTTGCACTCATCCTTCAAATGTCCCTGAATTTGACGACATTAAACAGGCCATTATATTCAGCTGGTGTTTATGGTAAAATTATCTATTCTGACAGACACATTTAAGCACCGCACGGTGAGTTTTGTAAATCCAGCTTCATTTAAACCACGTATGTGCATAAATCCAATAGCTGCATTAACACATTTGACCAAATGCATTAACTATCTGAAATTGTAACGCGTTTTCATTATACATGCAATTCTCATGACCTCATTTAAGACTACATATTTTACATTTAGAATTTGGAACATTTAGAATTACATTTTTGTATTCTAGATCACACACCACTTTTTAAGTTTACTGATTAAGCTTACCTAAGAATAACCTTAGTAAAATTGCCTGTAGAACGTAAAACATTTCAAGCCGTCCTGCCCTGAGCAAACAAGCATAGGAAAATTAAATGTGAAATTTTCTAAGGGTTTGTTTTCCTCTGACTTCAACTTTTTTTAACTCACCTCAATTATAATACACTGTAATCTTTGAGTTAGACTTATCCTGAAACTGTATTGGAAATATATACCACCGCACATGTGCCTACTGATGTCAACAATACACATTAACTTTGGGTTGCATTTTCCACTTGGTGTGAAGTCAGTCGTTTCTGCATTTCAGGTGCATGTGAACATTCTGCAGTAATGGGGTAACAAAACACTTACTGAGCACTGGACTAAGGTAAATAATCATGCTTTTTTTCTAACATCATCTGCTGTTACCACAAATGTTAAGACTGTATGCGATTATCCAATCTTTATTTGCATTACAATATGGAATACAAAACAAAGACAGCCATTTAGTTCTTGTAGCCACAGCTGGCTCTGCGACCACGGGCACGCTCGAACTTTCTGCCTTTGGAACGCACATAGGGCCTAGTGAGAAACAGAATGACGGTTCAGTTGCACTGTTTGGCACAAATTAACATCAAACAGCTTCATGGTGGCTTGAAATTAAAAGTATATGTTGATTTCTTACTTGGTGTGGCTGTGGGGGGTTCCAGGAGCTTTGCCAAAATGTCTGTACACCTCTCTGCCCTTACGGGGTCCTGCAAATAAACACCAGCAGCATTAACATCTTGACCTAAATCCAGCTTACAAATACTTTTGAAGACAATACAGATTATATTCACATGTTAAAAACATGTTATGTTGTTCAGATGTTGAAGTTTGAAAGGGCTGTAAGGTCTAAAAATTTTTTTTTATATTTTACTGAAAAAGGTGCCTTGTTAAATCACACCTGCGTCAGACTCTGTAAACGTAAACATGAAACTTTCCGAATAAAAGCATGACAGAACAATGTGATCTCTTGTATCGACGGAACACGCAAATGAAATCTACTATTTTAAACATTCCTGGCTATATAAAAAAATTAAGAGTGATTGAAGACCAGGTCTTCCATATAATAAGTGTCAACAAGTGTTTAGCAGCAGGGGCAGCATCTTGTCTCTTCTGTCAAAACTGAAGAAAATGTCCAAATGTGGACATGCTTTACCTTTCTTCACCACAACCTAACCTAAAACAACCTGGATTGTAATTAAGTTACACAATATTGTGAAGAAGGTTCCATTAGCCTTGTTATTTTTTATATCAGACAGTAACAGTCTAATTCGCATTGTGACATTCCTGCTTACACCTTTAAACATCATCTGAAGAATTGAATATATAACTTGTAAAGCGTTTAATGCTTTATAAAGTATTTGTAAAGCTCTAAAACTGTATCCTTTTACAGTACAAGGTGCACAACCACACTAGTGCCTCACACACACACTCACCTGACAACAGAATGGTGCCCTGTCCTCTAGGAGCAGTGAGGGCCAGCTGATCAAAAGTCATGATCTGTCCTCCAGCCTTCAAAATCCTGTTGCGAGCACGAGCAGTCACCTTCAGGGCACAAACCTACCAGAAGGCACAGGAAACAGAAGGGTCTGAAATTATAAACAAGCTAAAAAATAAACATTTCACAGCGACTTTAAACTGTGTTCACTTTGCTAAGAAATGATTTATTCACATTAATACAACACAATACTGACAAGATAAAATGATTACTAAATGATAACTAAACACAGAAAGATTAAACAGACTTAGTCATTTTTAAAAATTTCAGCTCAACAATAATATTCTCATACCATTTAAGAAATACTATTCCTATTTTTTTTCTGAACAAAACTTCAGCACAATGTTATACATATATTTCAGTTAGAAAACCTAGATATATGCTAAGGACACACAAAATGCTTAAGTCTAAAACAAAATTCTAACTGCCCACCCTACTTACTAAACTCAGAACACTCAATCCTTAATACATAATTCCACAATACAATTATACATTTACATTCCATTACCTTCAGCTTGGGGATATTCTGAATCCTGACATCATCAGTAATGGTTCCCACAACAACAGCAGTCAGGTTTTCACGGCCAGCAAGCTTCATTTTACGAATCTTCAGGGAAAAATAAATCATAATAATAATCAATGCATGTTCACACCATGCTAGGGCTGCACAACATTGAGGAAAAATACAACTTGCTAAATAATGTGATATGGTATGCTTCATGAATTTAAAAATGTTAAAATCTAAAATTAAATATTTTAAAACTGAAAATTATATAACCAAGATTTCACATTCTTCCTGGGAAAAGCATCACTAGAAATTCGGATGATATTCTCTGTTATCTACATAGTCCTAAAGCTGTTTATACAAAACTTTGTTTTATTAATATCACTGTTATTGCAAACTCCTGCAATATTCATGCCATTTTAAATATTGTGCAGCCTTACACTTTGCTTGTAAGGCTGCAAAATATGTAGGCAGACAAAGAGATGGTATGTTGCATAACTCACCAGTCGGGACAGGGCTAGAGGGGGACGGTTGGTCTTGCTCATGAACAGCCTCCTTAGAATGACCTTGTTAAAGGGTGCAGTAGACCTACGAGCCAGGAATCTGTACAACTGTAACACAAGGCCAAGCAAAATTACACTTTTATCACAGGCTTGCAGCAATGAGAACTATGTGAAATGCTACAAAGGAGTACAGAAGTTCTCAGATTAATTATTTTTACACTATCCCTATGAAACTGCATGACTATTTTTACCTTGACCAAGAGCCTCAGGTAAACATCCTCACTTTTAGGCTCTTTCCTGTGAACCTTGCGGTCCTTGTTGTGTCTGATGTCAACTCCCTGTAAGGAAAAATCATCAATACATTACACTTCACCAATATTAATCATGCATCTAAACACGCAATAGTAATGTAGCCAACAGAATGTCACACTGTAAATTCCATTAAGAGATCATACTGTAGCAAATACAAAAGGCTAGCACAGGGGAAAATTTCGTAGTACACATTTATACACTGGCCACTTGACGGCAGCATTTACACGTGTTAAGTAGCGATTAGCAATTTAGTAGGAATGACTAATTAGCCTACTAGCTATACAATATCAACAGGAGGGTAAACTGCATTGTTTGGTATTTGTGACAGTGTAAGATTTTGCCGTTACAAATGATTCACGTAACTCGTGTGGCTCAAAAAGCATAACACAGCTAAGAACTAATAAAGGCTAGCTTAGCCAACACGAGCCCCATAGCCTTCCGCCTGCCTACATAACAAACCGAAAAACGACTGCCCGTTTAAATAGATTTGTTATACATTATTTAAAACACCATAACACTGTGTTTTACTAAAACATACAAGCCTGTATCACACACGACACACGATCAGAAGTTTTGGCTCAGCAACCCAATGTCCAATAGCCTGCATTTACTTAATATATATATATATAGATATAACCACTCGTAATACACATATCCCCTGACACGTAATGCAACGTGACGGCTTTAATCACTGTCTGCGGCAAAGGAAGAGCATTTATAACTACAGATGGAGGTAGATTTTAGACACGGGTGAACGCCATACAAAGTCAAACCACCTACCATCTTGGACTCAGAGCGAAAAGGGAAAAGGAAAGCTCGCGAGAAAACGTATGGCGAGATTACGGAACATTTTCAGTCATGTGACTGCAAAAACGCCCGCTGGTTGGTTCAGTCACTGCACAGGTCTCTCGCTCAAAACCGTTCAAGATGTCTGTTGTTAATGCGCTGTGTGCTGGCTCAACGCTGCAGTACGCAGAATAAACTTTTGCGAGGAAACAGTTCATCAACTTGAAATGACAAACTGTCCGCTAAACTGCAACGTTTAACATGAAACAATACTTTTTGTTACTTTTGTTGTAATATTACTATTTAGTGGTAGTTACTCTGTAACATTGTTCTATTGTCTAAAGGAAATAAAGAAACATCGATGTTTGCTTTGTTTTGCTTTCAGGTTTCACCAAGTAAAACAAGACTTGAATTGAATGATTATGATGCTAATAAAGTGTATTTTAATTATTAAAAGGAATTTTTAATTTTAAATATTGTGTTGCATGTGGTTTAATTAAAATAAATACGTATTCTTATTATTATGAATACTGTGTATGCCTAAGGATGATTACACTCGTGATATAAAATTGATTACATGTTACTGTGAACTCCTAAATAGTGACTTATTACACTGCTACGTATGCCCAATGACGATGTTGCATAAAGAGCGGATTAAAATATATTTTTAAATTGCGGCAAGAAACTGTGCAACGTAAACTGTAACTGACTGTCGTAAAACTCTGAACACCCGCCACTGATGTCCTTGTCGTTATGGATTTGACTGATGTTCCTCAGGTGATCATTGACCGTAACACTTTCTTCAATGCGGCGGTATTTGTTCTCTCCCAATAATAATATCATGTCTGTATGCATATCATAATTGTTCTTAACAATACCATTTTATTAAATGTTATTGACCGTTTCCTGTTTGCTACGTTGTACTGATTGTCGCCGTTCCAGAAACGAGTTAAGCATAACAGGTTAGCTCAAGAATAGTCATTTTGATTAGATAGATATTCAATAGTCATTCATTAGAATTCTTATCATTAAATTTATGCAGAATTAAACGTTATATACAGGACTTAAACAGGTTTTAATACAAAAAATCAGTTAACAATTAGTTAAAATAATTACAACATTACCAGTGATTCCCATTAAATATTAAACTATGGCGGCGCCATATTCTAATTTGTTCAGCCATAGTTTTAAAAGAAATATTTTTATTATATGTAAAATATTAAAATACATTACATAACAGTTCAAACAGCAGAAGTGAAACGCATCTTAAAGCGCCAACACTAGTCAGAGCAAATACTACGCGATGGCGTCATGAATATGCTAATTAGCACATGACGTCTAGCGCCGTAGTCATGTGGGAAACACGGATTATAGTAAAAAAAAATTATTATGTAATTTAAAATAAATTATTTTCTATTAACAAAAGGACACCGCTCATTTAACTCATTTTACAAACGTAAAAGTTTCATATTTAAAAAAATAAAAAGACACTACAGTGTGGATGGATTATGACGTAAAAGATTCCATTGCCAAGGAAACAGCATCAAACATTCAGCATCAACAAATATTAAGGATCAAAAATTTTAATCTGGTTGTTGAAGTATTAAAAAAGAGTATTTAAAGACAACAGTTTTGCCAATTGTAGCAGTTATGTCTTACTCAGTGTTAGGTAAGATCATAATATCACAAATATTGCAAGGGTGCAGATATTTTTGGCCATAACAGATAGTTAAAGGTTTGACACGAACCATATTAAAATGTTAAGGATATGAATTTGTTTTTTGAACAGGACATTTGGTGCTGAAAATGAACAAAGATTATATTTCTAAGATCTATTACCAATCTCTTATAAATCTTATTCCAGTTGCAGGATCGGTTTGGAACCCTGATAACAAAGCTAGATTTTTTCAGCAATTTATTCCTGGGTCCCAGACTTACACTACAACATACTCCATGCAATTTGCCACTCAGCATCTTATGTCCAGTGGTAAACCTGCCCGTTGGGCTTTATGCTCGCCTGTGTTTTTTATCACATCTGGTAGAGGTTTTACTATCTCAGGTGAGTGCTCTGGTGATTTTTTTTTAAAGGAAAATTTTCAACTCTTGTTCAAGATTCTCACATACTATAATGAAAATTTTCTCCAGGTGGATACTGTACCTCTCAAATTCAAGGACAGGAAACTGAAAACCTGGCCACCCTATCAGGTACATATATACAATACTACCAATACTGTCACATGTATGTGTGTGTGTGTTTAATTATTATTTATTAGTGAAAGTGACCTATTCGTCAAAATATGGTAACCCATACCTGAAATGTGACCTCTGCATTTAATATTATTAATATTGTCCATTAGACGGAGATACATTTACGCATACCTCAAGAAAAAGACCTGCTTTGGAACCCCTGCTTCCTAAGATGATGCCACCAAAGAAAAGATACAAGAGAGACTTTTACCACACTCAATGAAATGCGTAATGTTTGTATATAGTTCCTTTAATAAATGAAAACACCCATAATATATCATTTTGCCTCATTTGGTTTAAGTAGAGAAATATGAAGGTCTGCTTAAATAGTTCCACAAAAATGTTACAGAACATATACATTCTTTCTCCCATTGTATCTAGTCTGTAGTCCTCTAATTAAAATGTTTGAATAAAAACTAGCTTGAGAGAATTTCACGAGGGTGAAATTCACAGCCTGAGATTTAAAAAATAAAAATTAGAAAATATCTTGAAGCATTGACAGATGGTTGGATGAGTGACCAATATAGCCACACCTGCATTGCTGACCAGTACACCACTCCTGTCTACCAGACAGAGGAACAAAGAGTAAATGAATGCATCAAAGGGATCTTCTAAATCCTCTAATTGGCCATCCCGGCTAACGTGTATTAAATGCTTTAAAACTGTCTATTGATTTGTTTAATTGTATAACTGGGGTTAAAAGTTCATTAGTTATTTAACCGATTATGAATATTTTAAAACATGTTTTAGAAAAAAAGGCAGAAATCCAGAAAAGTGCTTATTTTTGCAGGATCTGCAATTGGGTTGGTTCACAAACACTAAGCAATATTCTTTTGGCCCCTCCACCTGAAAACATAACATATATGTTCATAACACTTCAAGTGGTAACCAGTACCACTCAAACAGTCTGGGCCCAGTCAATGCAGTGATGCTCTGAAATGTATTGGTGTTAATGTTTCTCTTTGTTCTAAGGTCCTTTTATTACTGCCTTCTGAGTAACATTTCTTGGTTATACAACGTTGGATTATCTGTATCTGCTTCTTCACACACAGTAAATCTCTCAAAGCATCTCTTGGACGTATCCTGTCCTACCTCATCCAGTTTGTGGATGTTATCCAGTCCCCCTGTCCAATGCCTTTCCCATCATTTACATTTACATTTAGTCATTTAGCTGACGCTTTTATCCAAAGCGACTTACAAATGAGGAAAGGAAGCAACTTCGATTACAATAAGAGACAACATTGAATAAGTGCTATACACATGGCTCAGGTTTTTCGACACAGTATAAGAAAGAGATTTGTTTTTTTTTTTTTTTCACGTAGAAGTGGGGGTGAGTTAGTAAATTAGTCACGGAAGAAGAGACGAAAAAGAGACATCATGCTTTGCTGAATGAGGTCTGCTGTGCCAAACAGTGTTGTGCATCCCACCACATTGCAAATATATGGATGAGACTTGAACAAAGCCCATGTTCTTTTCACGATGACTAATGGATCAGAATCTGAAAGTGTTATACCTTGTCAATTGATTTTGGAATGTCTAGAAAAAGCACTAGTTTACATTAGTGTTTATGTCAATAAACATATCATTTAAAGTTTGTAAAGTTTGTTTGGTTTATATTATTATTTTTCCAATATGTAGCTTAAAAAAGTTAAAAGAAACACACCGGCTTAACTCACCATATAGCTGTCCTGTTTCAAGAGAGATTAACAAATCACAAGGTTCACTCTGTAGGTTCCCTGATTGATTCTCAAAAACAAAAAAAAATGCTGATTGGTAAAGCATAGGCCAATCAGAGCACTTTAGGCTGTGATACAAAGTTCTACTGAGAGAGAGAATGACAGTGTATTATAAAGAATGTTAGGAAAGACCACATAATGAGAAACAGGTCTTTTTTGAAGAAAAGACTCTTTTGAAGAAAAATACTCATCCAAAATACTTAAGTTCCTGGTGAAATGTGTTTGGCAAGGTATTTCTAAACAAATGTGTCATACCTTGTTAAACTCAGGAGAAGAACATATAGAAGAACATGTGCATTTGTTACCACACTCTCCAAAAAAACATTAAACATGTCCATACACTAGATGCAGACTGAGAGCAGTGGTTCTTCAAAACGCATAATATGAGCTGCAATGCAGGCACGTCTGTAGCTGCACTAAAATACAGTGAGGACACAGCCAACTGTTTAAGTTACCAGTCACAATAATGAACCATACAGCATGAAAAATTTACTATTATGACCAATGAGTTGCTCTAAAAATTAAAACACACAGAAACAGACTAATAAAATATTAAACTTTGGTTTATTGACTTATTATATGATATTGATATTGATCTAGTATGTGTATTCATTCTGTTTTTATTTTTCTTAATCATTTAAATTCATGTTTAAAGTCATTAACTATTGTATAACTATACTAAATAAAGTTCATACATTACTTTTCTAAATCATGTCATATTTCTTGTCCTTTTCTTGAGACCTTATTCCATTATGTTTCATATTGTTCCTCCACTGATATGTAAAAACATTACTGTGTCTGAAGGCTAAAATGTGAAAGCAATTTGTCTGTGGCAACCAGCAGAGCTCTCAGTCAGGAGAATGTGTTAATGAGCAGCAGAGATTAAAGAGATCAGTTAAAGGTCTTTTAAGCTGTTAACTGGTGCACGCTGTTTGCTAACACTTAACAAGCACTGTGTCTGACAATGCATCACATGACCCGAGCCAGTTAACTTTTGGTAATTGCTTTTCTTTTTTGTTTTTTTGCTAATTATATTGTTTATAGAGCTAATTATAGTTTTATGGAGATTGACAATATAAAACCCAAACCATTTAATTTTACTGTCATACTAATTAAAATATTGTCATATTTTGCTGTTGGATATAGTATTACAGTATGTGCTACATAATGTAAGGGCTTATATACATATCCAATATCCAATACATATATTTATCCAATCATATATCCAATACAGAAACAAATTTTTGCTTGGTGTTGTTCAATACCCACAGCTATGCATCCTTCCAGTATTATGACCTTTGAACCAGGGTTGGAGCATGGAATGCCTGGGGGCTTGACCATTTTACTTTTGTGACCTCAGCAGCTGGTCACATGAGGACTTTGCAAAGACTGCGCAAAAACAAGCCTTCCAAACGTCAGGTTAATCAGAGGTTTCTGCACAACATGATACATTTATGATACAGATATTAAATATACAGGTGATGATGATACAGGTATTAAACACACAACAGTCAAATCATGTACAGTAAATGAGAAAGCTCTGAAGATTTAAAGGAATAGTTCACACAAAATGACAATTCTTTATTTATTCTTACCCTCATGTTGTTCTAAACCCATATAGCATTCTTTTTCCTGTGGGACACAAAGCTATCGTTTGACTACAGAGGGCTTGACATATGCTTAATGAGTTGCATGGACCACTTTTATGATACTTCCATCATTTAGACGTAGCCAGTATATTTGTAATAAAGATCTATAAAGATCTTTTCAGGTTTCACACAAAAAAGGAGAGTCATACGTGTTTGGAACAACATGTAGGTAAGTGGAGAAGATGGGGAAATTATGACAGAATTTCCGAATAACAATAATTAACACATCTGCCTTCACACAGGAAATTTGCTAAAATAGAGGCAGCTAATTATCAGCTGGCCTCTGCTTTATTTTCAACTGACAAATCACAAAATCTAACAGCCCAGCAATCTGACACTAAAACAAAAGTAGTCAAAGATCAATCCCCCAAACCTTCCAAAAAAAGATAAAATGCATTTGTAATTTAATAATTGATTATATTTGATGACACTGGTCCTCAAATTTTTCAATTGATTATTATTTCCTCTGTTTTTTGGCAGCTATTGGCGCATCTATGAATCCTGATAAAGCTGAAGCGCTTGTTAAACATAAGGACACTCTTGAACACACCTCTGAACACTCTTTTGGACACTCAAGTAAATTATAATGGTTTCTTACAGTGGAAGCCACTAAATAGCAGAGGCACAAATCTGAGAAGATCTGAAAAGACTTTGAAAAACAGGAGTCAAAATGAAAACAACACTGACAGCTTAATGAAGAAGGACTTCAGCTTTGAAAATCAACTAGCCTCCACTGATTTAGATAGCTTGAGACAAAAAAAATTCAACACTATTCATCACCAAAAACCCCAAATACACCAAAGAGGCCAAATACACCAAATAAGTCTAACACAGGGAATGATGTTTTAGACCTATCACCACCTTCTCCTGTGATTTTACTATTGTCTTTGGATTCATATGATTTCGACATTCAAACGCTTATAGATGCTGAACATGCTGTCCAAACACAGGACGGTCCTATTGCAGAGAATCTACAGATGGATATGGTGGACAGCTTTGATCTGCTGTATTGTTCTGACAATCAAGGTGATCTGCAGATTAATGATCCTAAATGTAAAATTGCAGAGTGGATAGCTCATGAAGAAGAATATCAACATTGTGTACAGAGGAACAACACATATCTAAGCTTTCTAGATTCAGGATATGACATGGACAACCTTGCAGGTTCCTGTGAGGGTTCTAGCACTCAGAAGTTGATGATGATGACTCACAAATGATCATGGTTCTGGGAAACTTGGTGTCCAATTTGGACCAAAAAGATCAAGAATTAAGGGATAATGTTCTCTGCAAACAAAAGTCCTGCAGACATAATTTCCACCACAATCAAGTAAACTGTTCTATCAGTAAAAACAACATCATAGAAGACCAGTTTGCACCATACATGACAGAAAAGATTTTGGTTACTTAGCAACAGGTTTGTCTATCAGCAACCAAATGGTCTTGGATTGTATTGGTTCAATTATTGCCCTGAGCTTGAAAATCAGCTGGACTGTCAATCAAAAAGGATTTCATTTCCAAAATTGTGAACAACAGTCTGGAAAGAGCGCACAAAAAAAACACTTGCCAAGTCTAAAAACAGATCAGCATCTTATGTTGCAAGTAAGAAATATCAGAAATCAGACAAAGATATTGTACAGGCCGAGAATCACAACAGGAACGAATTAGATCTCCACTCCAATTAGATCTCTCTTGCTTTGAAGGCTTATTAAGGGGAATCTTGTTCTTACTCTAAATTTCGAGACAATCAGAGTAGTCACAACTTTGAGGCCGTGGCTAGATCATTCCCTGCTATAATACATAAGACCTGCCCTACTCTAATTCCAAATTTGCCTGATTTTGCCTGAAATTTGCCAAATTTTACTGAATGGCTGTTCAGTAATATTGTAGCATAAGAAGAGGGAAATAGCATGACTAAACAATTACTGTTCCGTTAAATTACTGGACAGGTGATAATCACATTTATGTATTTTATGGTTTAATGTTGTTTGAGTCTTTGAGTTCACTTTTTAAAACTGTGATATAAGTGTAATGTAATGTGTAATGTTTTAAGTAATGTAATTAATGAATGTGATTATTCACTATGTTGAAGGTGAATATTTGCTAGTGTTGTGCATATTAAAGGGATAGAAATAAACCACACTGATTTCAAAACCAATGGTAAATTAAAATGCACCCCAGTCTCATTTTATCTTTAAGCAAAATAAAAAAGAAACAAATAAACAACATGGTTACAAATTCAAGTTCCACAGATGCAAAAACACAATCCTCTTCAGAAATACATCCCGGATATATCCACTCCTCTTACACTGGATCAAAGCTGCATTATAAGCAGAGGTTAAGTATAACAACCGTTCCTTCATTCACACAGAATTTTAAATTCTGAAACAGGGTTTTGAATTTTAACGCTGTCTAAATTGATTATTTTCAATGTCTGAACACAGTCGTCGAGCAAAATGTCTTTTTGCATTTGTCAGTGACAAAACACAATTTTAGCAGCAATGCTGAGTAGCTTCAAAGGCAGGCAGTCAAAGAAAGAGAAATTACAGACTGCTATAATTTAGGTAAATGTTATAACATGGACAAATAAGTAGACAGACTGAAAAGTCTGACAAGTCAATAAGTAGAAAGTTTGTTGTTCAAGGCTCAGGAGAGTTTTTTGGCTTCTTTGATTTTGTCCGTCTAACAGCAGGGTTTTCTCTCTTTAAACAATTACAGTTACATAACAATATCTTTGATTTTAGAGAATGACAAATAAAAAAACAAATTTTAAAACATTATTAGGGCAAGTTAAACAATTCAAATGTTAAAGTGTAATCCACATTACATTACAACCCATAACAGACATTTTACATACAATGCAATCGAATCATCTGATATGAAAACCCAGCTACATTATGTATAGGACAGACACTGTAGGCCTATACAAGTAAACTGCCCAACTGTCTTCAAAAGTTCTGTAAAACATTCTGTAAAATTTAAGGTTGAGCTGAACAGGTCTGAAAATTGTTTAATACTACAATGGGACACACAATTATCATTTACAGTTTAATACTGTTAAACAAGGAAATGCAATCACATTAAAACCTAGTGTGTGCAAGAGAGGAGCAGTGCATCAAAAGGATCATCACCATACAATATCTATAAAATTAAATATTAGTGACATACATGAAGAAAATCTAAGAAACTTTTATTTGACATAGCCAGGAATTTGTCAATTATAAGAAAACATTCTAGAACATGTAAGCCAGCTAATTACCAGTTTCTGTACTTAATAGCAAATATTAGCAAAATTATAAGAAAAAGCATAAAATTATAGCCATTCAACAATTATTTTTCTTGTCCAAGAAAGATCCAAAATGTATCACTCGCTGTGTGAAAAAGGGTCTATAATATGTCTGGGTAGGATTGCGAGTTATTCATCAAATTCCAAACCTCATTGGTTTTAATCAACAACATTGTTATATTTTGCAGATGTCTTCCCATTAACCCTGCCTAAACTACAGGTACAACTGACATGCAAACAGCTACAATTAATGTCCCTTTACTCATCCATATGCCCCAGATTGTGCTCAACATAAATGCTTTGTTCCATAAACATTTACCACATTCAAAAATGCATTTTAAAAAAATGTCCTTTTGATCAAAACAAAGTTACATAATTAAGATAATTAAGAAGTAAAGTAACTATAGCAGCCTCCAACCCTAGGGAAAAACATACAAAAGATATCATACGCTCATATCTTTTAACAGATTTACTCTATGCTCGTCCAGCTGACTTCAATACTGCCTCGACTGCATTTACAGCTGTGGTGTTTTCTGAAGTTCTGCTGTTCTTTAAGGCTCACTGCAGCTTATTTAGTGAAATTTGGTTACTATCCAGTGTTCTTGACTAAGTAGGAACCATCCTTCCCATTTGTAGTCTCTTTAACTCTGCCCTGTTTTACCGAAATTAACTGTACAACAACCGTGACATGTTTATGTGCAGACACAAAAATCATACAAAACAAAATAAATAGACTGCATACTGGAATTTTCTTACCTGATAAAAATTACAACAAGTCAGTGGTTTAAAACTGGAGCTGTGTGTTAAGACATAAATTAGGAAATCCTAACTATTTATCTACAGTGTCACTACCAACAAAAGCCTTCCTTTTATAGCTAACTAGGTAACTAAGCACAGTATCTAAGAGGGTCTGCAGCACAGACCCTGAACTTAAGGGACTTGAACAGAATACTGCTAATCTTTGAATGACATTAGAGCAGGTCAACTTAAAAGATCTAAGAATTGTTACTGCTAAATCTACCTGGAGGTAAAACCTGTCAGCTTTGGCTGTTTTTTTTAGTTTTCTGCCACAAGTCCAGGATTTGCTTGTTGACCAATGCATGTTTTACCTTTTATGTGTATTTTATTTTCTATATCTTCATTCTTTTCTTATGATCTGTGATATGGCTAAGATGTAAAAAGCTAGCGTGGATGTTGCATACTTGTAGCATATTCATCTAACACAAAAGCAAACTTTCTCTTTATCACTTTTCTGTCTTTGTTTTTATAGTCATAGCTTGGTACAGGTACATTGATGTCAGCTCTGCCAAATCATGTCGGATCAAAGAAACATTTTACAGTATTAATCTGAAGTAGAGCTCTAAAATCAGTTCTAAAATTTTAAAACACAGATATTCTAAAACATCAAAGAGACTCAATTTCTTAAAACATGATAGTGAGAGAGAGAAACCTTCAATAGCTTGTGCTAGCACAGCTGATGAATATTAGTAATGGATCTGTTGATATGCACCATCGATGCAACACCTGATGGCCTTTCCGTCTGATTGCCATCAACAATTCTATTTAATTCTTTAATTCTCATGGCTTTGATTGATTAAGAGAAAGCTTGAGGTGGCTGTTGTAATTTTGCCACAACAAGCCTGATACAGTATATACTGCATGGATATGAGGCTATGCCAATATACAGTACTTCTAATTCCCAAAGAATTCTGGGAAATGTAGTTTGTTTGTCCCTTCTTTAAAAAACTGCAGGTCTTACTGCATTGTTGGTTTAAATAGTATTATAAGAGCACTGAATAAGACGTTTTCCATCATACATGCTAATTCATCAGTTCATTTAAAATCAAATTACATTAACTAGTTGTTTTGTTGTCAGTGTAAGAGCATGGATGTTCTGCAAAGTTATGTGTGTTAAACCAGTTAATCTGTCCCTGTCTTATTCAGCATCTGTAAGGCTGTAGGGGGGCGGGGGGCCCAGTGCATTGTCTGAGGGCGTGGGGGTACCGGGCGGGCCACTGGATGGGGTGGGAGAAGCACCTGGATCCTCAGAATCAGAGTTCTCCTGTGAGAGGTCATCCACCAGAGCCCTGCGGCCAGCACGCATGGAGAGAGGGAGTGGAGCTCGCCTGAGAAACAAAACATACTGATATGTAAATTCATACACAAAATATATATACATATACTGTAGCCCCAAAACGTATTTGGATGTTTTTGTCTATCTATTGTATGTTTATATCTACAGTATAACATGCTTTCTTATATTTGACAACAAAAGTGTCAGATTTTCATTTCACAGTCTTCATTACTAATATATTAATTATTTTTTAAACTTCAGTGTATGAAATGTTTTGCTTTAAAGCTGTGATCAACTTGAAAATAAAATCAACTTGCAATTTTACTTTACGAATAGAGATGGCAACATTTTTGTGTCCAAACACTTGAGGGTCACTGTATATGAACTGTAAAAAAAGAGGAAACTGAAAGAGAGAAATTTCTGACATCCATAAGTGATTGGTGAAAGAGAGAAACTGTTATTCACTACACTGTCTATAAACAGGATGTGACCCACAATTCAGTCTAAGCCACAGAATCTACACTTTGCATGTTAATAAATCAGATACAAAGGACAGAAAAACACTCTAATATTCCAAGGCACCACCTTCAGAATCGAGAGGTTATAGTTGTCTGCCAGAAGAGACACCAAACACACAGTCTAAACCCTTGTAGGTCTCAAACACACAGACACACACACACACACAAAATAAACCTACTGTTCAGACTTCTGGTGTTCTGTGATGCTGAATGGATGTAGGAGACAAACACACAAATATGGATGGACACATAATCAGACTCGTTGAGTGAGTTCATGGATGAATGAAACATGCACAACACAGTAAGAAATGGACTGTTCACATGAAAATGGATTTCTGTATGCACAAATCTAAAAGAACGCCTCTCACCCACTAATCGTATACAATACTGCACAGCTCACAGCTGCAAGCAGGTCACTGTGTGTTTACCTGACTTGGGAGCGTAGTGTGTTGAGCTCACGGTTCATGCTCTGCATGCTGTCACTCATCTCCTCCAGTTCTCGCTGCAGTTTCCTGCGCTGGGCATTGGAGCGAGAGTTCTCCTCCTCCACCTCCTCTAACTGCCTCTTTAGCTGACGCAGACGCCCCATAGACTTGTCCAACTATAAAGAGATTTGAAATACTGTGTTTAATTATAGAATCTCTGGTGTACTGCACCACCCACAATCCTTTAGTGAGACACAATGTCACTGTTATCTTAGAAATGCACTACGAGCGGCCCACTTAATTACAATGCATCATTTAGAAATCACTGAGAATTCACCCAATGCTCTTGCAAACTACATATGACAAAGCTTTTAAAATCACAATTACCATGTAAAAGTAAAATGTTGGTATTATATTTGGTTTTGAATCAAATGTTTAATATGAATAATGTATTTGGCTGATTTGGTTCAAAGTTTTATACCTTTAAATGAATTGTTAATAAAGAACTGCTTTAATGAAAAACTAAATTAATGAAAAATAAGAGTGGGGTCCAAAAGTCTAAGTTCACTATTGAACATTTTAAGGTTTAAATAAGTCTAGAAGAAATACAGGTTAAGAAATACAGATTTTGAATGTAGTCTGAGAGTCCTGAAACCCACTGTACACAGCATCTATAAAGAGGAATGTAACTAGAAGCACCTGCTCTCTGTATTGATCTGCATGTCTTCTTTCATCTTCCACCTGCATCAAAACCTCTTTCAGTTTCTTCTCAGTTTTTCTCACCAGTTTATTGGCGGTAGTTCTCTCTCTGGGGTGAGACACAGGGAAAGAGTAAGAACAGACTCAACAACACACAAAAACAGTTTACCCGTGAACTGTCACTGTAAATGAAGAATCACTGAATCCAAAGGATGTCTTTGGAGTATTCTCTCCAGAATACTTAAATGTGATTGGTTAATTGTGGCAATAGATTTCTTACATAGCTATGCCAGTTTTATCTCTCAAATCACTCCACAGCCTTAAAAAAATTACTGAATTGTTCATATTAATTTTAACAAATTATATTAAATGAGTCAAATCAATATTTGAGGTAATATACAAAACACCCCTATTTTATATCAGGGTTCTGATGATCTCGCCAGGGTTTATTTTGTATTTTCGCATTTTCATTATTCTAGTTAACCTCTCTGTCTTTCTTTAGCACCCCCAACTTTCTCTTGTTTCTTACTGTCTCTCTTGCTCCAGTTGTTCTTCCACTGATTCTATCTTGGCCTCCAGGGCGGCAACACTGAGGCGATGTTTTCCCTTCACGGCCCCCTCAAGCTCACTGAGACGAGCTTTCAGCTCCTTATTCTGCCTCTCAAGAGTCTCGCGTGCACTTTCGCTCTTCTGAGCCAGGGCCCTTTCTCCAGACAGCTGGACGTTGAGTGTCTCAACCTGTCAAAGGGAGAGATGTCACATTTCTTTCACAGTGGGTTTGTGTGGGACAGTATAGTGTGTGTTTATGGGCACCTGTAAGGTACTCTTTCGCTGCCTCTCAGCCAGCAGTTCTGCATTACTCTGTTCTTCCTCTAGTTCTTCCTCCAGCTGAGTGATTCTGGCCTCCAGACGCCGTTTCTCATCCAATAGTGCAGATCTACGTGGGAAACATCATGATGAGTGACATCAAAATTGGCAGAGAAAATAAAGGTTCCTTACCAGTTACTTATCATTACTTATCAGTGCACACAATATACAATGTATACATACATTGTTTTTTTCATCTTTTTTCATAAAAATGTTTGTACGTCTGCAGATGCAAACAATGACACAGAGGTGGAAAATAAATAAATAAATAAAATGACACAAAAACATAAGCCCACTTTTAATGATCCAATCAAATCCAGATTAATAAAATCAAGCATTATCTCCTTCACTCATAAATATCTTCACTTTAAACTCAACATGAAGTGTTGTTTGCAGCCAATTTTAGTTTTGCAATCTTATATATTTTCTAGTGAAACTGTGGGTATAAAGTGTGAATTGAAGGAGACAGAAAAGTAGGACATCCGTAATTGATTGATTTGAAATAAGTGGGTGTTATATGTTACTTACAAAATAGCTCAAGAAAACCTCAACACATATATACTGTATATATACTAACTTTCCATTTGCTGTGTTGACAATTTCATCCGCTATTTCATCTCTCTCCTGCTGGGCTTGTCTGCGCTGCCTCTCAGAGACAGCCAGATCCTGAGAGAAGAGCAGAAGAGCAGAGCAAATCAGAACAACTCTCTGTCTCTGTTTTCTGAGTCATACATGTAGGTTTACAAACCTCTGTTAACTGTAATAGTTCTGCCTCCAGAACCTGTAGACGCTTCTCACTATCCTTTGACTGGGCAACAATTTCATCTCGAGCTAACTTGGTCTCATCCAACTCACGAATTAGTTCCTTCATCTGAGTCTGATGAATAGGAAGATAATAAGGAAGGAAGAACAGACATTGTTTTTTCAGCATAAAAATATTTCTATATTAAATGGTTCTATATTAAATGGCTATTTGTTCTTACATTAAATTTGTCAAAACATAAATGTTTACATTGCTACTGTTGGCCACAAACCTGGAGACGTTTCATCTGCCTAAGTGCCTCCTCTCTGCCCCGATTGGCTGCTTCCACCTGAGACTCCGCCTCCTGCAGCTCTGTCTCCAGCTGTTTCTTGACTGTCAGAGCCTGAGCTTTCTGAGTCTTCTCTTCTTCAAGCATTGTTTCCAGCTCTCGTACCTGCACAGGATCCAAAAAAAAGAGATTAAGTACAAAGAAAAAATGAAGCACAAAGAGAAAAAAACACCAGAAGAAAACAAAGTGAAGATCAGTTTTTTTTAGGCCTGTGTTAAACCTGAACATCTTGAGCTATGATGTCATCCCCCCTACTCTCCATTCTACCTGTTTGTTGAGTGCTCTCCTCTTTTCTTCTCCTTTCTCTTCCTTGGTGCTGATCTCCCTCTCAAATTGAGCTCTAAGGGCCTGAAGGGTGACCTCTAGTCTCAGACGAGCGTTTTCTGCCTCGGTCAGCTCGTCCTCCAGCTCCTGGGTTTGTTCTTTTAGTGACTGGGCTTCTGTTTCCAAAGCCCGTCTAGAACGTTCCAGCTCATGAACCTGAGGAGATTTGTTAATAAAATGCAACATTTTTTTAAATTAAAGCTACAGCAACACTTGCTCAATTTTTTTCTGAGCAGATTATTACACATTAAATCCAAATAAGCTAATTAGTATAAAAGCATTTAGCTGTACATTTTTGCCCACGTCATCTTGGGCATTGACCAGCTGTTCCATCTCAAGGCGAAGTTGCTTATTGGTTCTCTCCAGCTCATCTCTCTGCTCTGTGGCTTCCTGCAGTGCTCTAGAGAGAGACAGGAAGCGTGTCTCTTTCTCTCGACTCTCTGCTTCTGCCCGGTCTCGTTCCTCCAGCAGCCGAGCACTTACTGCCTTCTCCTCTGCCAGACACTGAAGGTCAAAGGTCAAGGACAAAGAGAGATGAATTTAACTGGATCAAACTATCCATAACTCCATCATCCATGTGTCACTCCATCCATTCATCTATCCATCATCACTCCATTTATCAATGCATCCATCCATCCATCAATCCATCCTTCACTTCATTCATTGCTCCACCCTTCTTTCTGTTTTTCACCTGATCAAACTTCTTCTGTCTCTTCTCCAGAGCAGTGCAGTTCTGTCTCTCTCTCTGCAGAGCGATGGTCATATCTTCTATTTCTTCTCTCAGGCGTTCTTTCTGACGCTCTACACGTTCTTTCTCCTCCTCTTTGGCTCTCTCTCTCTGTGTGGCATTCTCCAGCTCTCTCTGCATCTTCCTCCTGGTCTCCTCCCCAGCCTCCACCGCTGCATTCACCTCCTCCATCTGCCTCTTCAGATCAGCCAACTGCACATACACAATAACACAAAGTTTGTGCTTATCAAGACAAAACATAAATACATATTGCAGTAATACAGAAAAACTGCTTGACACCATAGACATGTTTAGACCCAGTGCTAACAACCATCTTGGATGATCCAATAACAAGTGCTCATGCAAAATAAATCACAGTTTATCAGGTAAAAACACACGTCTTTTGTGACCACTGGAGATTTATTTCACTGGAGATATGTATTTCACTAGAACACCCTCTGATTATTCACTGTGTCAGTCTGTTAGTGAATGTAAATTTATAAAAACAAATTCTGCACTTTTGCTTCCAAATTTTCCAAATTTCAAACTTTTGATCCAAATCACACTGTAAACATGTAATTTCAAACAGAATTATCCTTGTTTTAGTCAGTCTTCTAAACCTTTGGATGCACATGCTTCATGTGACCTGTAGACCTGCATATTGAATATCCATTGTGTGTGGGTACCTGTTGTGTGTGGTTCTGAATCTGACGTGTAAGTTCTCTGGTCTTCTCCTCCTCCTCTTCTAATCTCTCCATCAGTCCTGCTTTCTCCTCCTCTAAAGCGCGCACACGTGAGCCCAGCGCCAGCTTCTGCCGCGTCTCCTCCTGCAGGAGCTCCTAAAGCACGACACACACACACATTTAGTGTCCTGAGATAAGAGGCCATCACATTCAGAGACGATTAAAATAGAACAAAAATCAGTGTGAGTGGAGAATCTCTGGAGGGTTTTATCTGCTAAACATCTACCCAATCATGAATCAGTGATATGTCATAAGTGTTTCAAAAGCTCTACAGTTTACCCCCATCTAGTAGCATGTAGTCTAAACTAGTAGATTAAAAAACACACACAGTTACCTGCACATCATGTAGCTGACTCTCCAGACTGCTGACCTCCTTACTTAGACGATGAGATTTGGAGTCAGATGAGGAGAGAGAACTGGACAGAGACTCAAGCTCTGACTGAGAGAGAGAGACATTAGAATAAATAAATTAGATTAGAACAATCAAACTGTTTTTGTTAGTTTATTCTGAAACTGTTTTCATTTCAGAATAATCCCAAGAATTCTGAAACGTTTGATGTTTTGAGATTTTATTTCAAATTTAAAAACACAACTTCCCTAAACAAACTGGCAACATATGAACTTATGTCTATGTAAACTCACTTCCTTGTGGTAGCTAAAATTTAAATGTAATTATTCATAACCCACTGCCAATTGTCCTTCCAGGTTGGTCTACAAATTTTTTGTTGTATGAACAACTCTTTTAAGCCTATTTCTTGTCTTTATCATGCCTCATTCATACCTGCAGTTTACTGATCCGCTCCTCACGCTCCTCTCTCTCTCTCTCTGCTTGTGAGAGGCGTGCGGTCAATTCCTGTAACTGCCCCTCTGCTCTCTTCCTGCCCCTCTCGCTCTCCATCTTTCCCCCCTGCAAGCTTTTTAGCTCGGCACTAAGGTTCATTCGCTCCTCCTCCAGGACGGCCTTCACCTTCTCCAGAGACTGGCGTGACTGTGAACAGACACACACACACACAGCTGGACTGAAGCAGGATAAACATGTAACATCACTTACCAACCCAAATCTGATGTCCTGCACAAGATGTGTAACAGCATCTTGTAAACTGCACTGGACACACACACACACACACACACACACAGAGACTCACTCTCTTGGCATTGTCCAACTGCTCCTGCAGTGAGTCAATAGCAGCAGTGTGTTTGATGCGGAGCTCAGAGAGCTGGGCTTCATGACGACGGGTCTCATCTTCTAAACACCTCTGGAGCTCTCCTAATTCAGCCTCTCGTCGAGACCTACACACACATTTAAACAGGGTAAACAAAGCTATTTAAAACGTTCTGTCTTTCTCTAGTCCTAAATAAAAAACTGATTTCTTTTTTAGTGATCGCTCGAATTAATTAATATTGATTCCTAAAATCATGTATACAGAAAGATCTGACAGTGCATTCTCAAAATTAGCCATCTAATTTGATCTAATGATCTAATCCATTTAAACTAATATTGAATCAAATCAAAATGAGACTTCTTGAATCAGAACTCAGTTAAATCAGAGAAATAATGCCCTTGTTTTTATTTGTACTTGTATGCCCTTGTATGTAAATGTACTTTTCATATTGAGAAGTACTAAAGAACTGCATTATATCAAGAAACTGCATACACATTTCTATAGCTATAAATAGCTGAATAAACTGAAATGGTTATCTTAATTGTTTGTTCTTCCTTTTCATAAAATGTACAGAAGTACATTGCTTGCCATTTACCAGAATCAACTGACTGTGTGAGGAATGTTTTAAGTGAGGCAATAAGTAAACATTAGAAACACACACACACACACACACACACACACACACACACCTGAGCTCTTGCTGAGCAGCTGTGGTGTCTAATGTATCTTCTAGTTCAGTCCTCAGAGCTTCTAACTCCTCCCCCAGATCCCTCCTCTGTTTCTCAGCTCTCTCCCTCATCCCTCGCTCATTCTCTACCTCCTCCTTCAGTTCAGAAACCTGAGACATGGCCTCCCTCAGAGATCGCTGAGCCTCTGCCCGGCGCGCACCCTCCTCCTCCAGCCTGACAGACAGAGAACATGAGGGAGAGATGCTAGTCAGCACTTCATCTTACAGTGGTAACTGTATGCTTTTCTACAATGATGGCATGTGTGTACCGTGTCTGTAGTGTGGTGATCTCCTTTTCTCTCTGGCTCAAGCTGGTTCTCAGCTCTGTGGAGAGCAGACTCAGGTCAGACAGCTGCTCCTGGGCCTCCACTGCCTCAGCCTCCATCCGTCTCTTCCACTTTTCCTGCTCCAGACGACCCTGCTCCTCTCTCTTCAGACGCTCTGAGAAACAGAGAACAAGACATTTATGTAACTGTTTTATGACAAAATGGAAGAGTGAACTCACAGAAAGTTCTGAAAAGTTGAGGTTCGGGTTCCAGGGCTTTAATTATTTTTTCATTATTGTAAATATTTATATTTGTAAATATAAATATACTTTTACTTTTATTGTAAAAGTTTATAATGTTTAAAAAATATTATTATCCTTTAATGTATGAATAATGACAGTTACCTTCTAAATCGGCAATGACAGCTTCCTGTTTGTTTTTCAGCTTATTGAGACTCTTCACCTTCTCCTCTTCCTCTGTGAGTTGATCTGTCAGTTCATTCAGTCTCTCTTCCAGCTGTTTTTTCTCCTGATTAAGTAAAAACAGAGAGAGACAGAGAGAGATTCATGAGCAAATAACATCACAGGCTGCTGGTTTATGCTAAAGTATTCTGTTCTATTAAATACTTTGCTTAAGCGATCTCTCTGCTCTCCCAGCGTTAAGGTCTCGGTCTCCAGACTTTTCACTTTGCTTTCCAGAGTGACCTTCTCCAGCTGGAGGCGCTGACGTGTCCCTTCTTCCTCCTCTAACTGTTCCTCCAGATCCTGAGAGCCAGAAACACATAGATGTTGTCAGAAGACCTTCATACCACCCTACACACTGACAAAAACATCTGTCATACTCACCTGCACATGTTGCTGCATTCTCTTCTTCTCATTGGTCAGTTGGACAGTTCTCTCCTCTTCCTCCTCCAATCGGCTTTCCAGCTCTCCTAACACATCTTCAAGCTCTTGTTTGCGATTGGCCAATCGTGCTCTCATTTCTTCGGCTTCTGCAAATAACTCTGCCTCCGCCTGCAGCTGGTCGGTGAGGACCGACTTCTCTTCCATTAGCTGTCAATGAGAAAGACATCAGATGAATATGGAAATCTAACATACAAGCAAACAGACAGACAGACTTTCTAGACTTTAATGCACCTGTTGGTTTTTTCTGTCCAGTTCGGTAAAATCAAGCTCCAGTTTGCTGAGCTTGTCTTTGGCTTTCTGAAGCTGTGCTTCTTTAGCTTGAACCTCCTCATCCTGACGCGTCACCTGCAGCAGGGGCTTGACCTAAAGGAGAGGTCAAAGGTCAAAAAACAAACAAAAACACAGCTGCATACAGTGCGCACACTACGCAAATCTTTCTAGTATGCATATTAAAAATATACATTTTGGTGGTAATAGGTACTATAAGTATGTCTGTATAATTTGTGAGTATGATGTAGAACAGTTTGCCAGTATTGGAACGCATTATACTGTCATAAACTTGTACCTTGATACCAAAAACACCCTGCAATTTGCATCTTATAAAAATACTTCAAAGTCTATAGTTTAGTAAGGACATATGATAATGACTAGTTAACCAATCACTATAGTGTTGTCAGGCCTCAAGAATGGAGTAGCTCAAAGGTGTTGTGTGTTACCTTAGTAAAGAGTCTCCACCACTGCCAGTTTCTGAGCTTCAGATATGCAGCACAGTTCCTCTGCATCACACGCAAAGCGCTGAGCTGCTGCTGTTTCTTATGGAACGCCCTTCAAGAACAAACACCAGTTCAGCCACACATACATTCAGAAGAACTAAACAAGCACACACACATGCAGATGTTTACCTCCTGGCGAGGTATCCTCGGGCAGCGCTTTGGAAGTGGATGATGGTGTCAGTGATCTTCAGATCTCGTTCTTCCTCCAGATGAGCCAGGACTCCAGCACGGAAGAAAACTTTACTCTGTCCCACCCGGAAAAGATTCCTGTCCAGCTCCAGAGCACTGATCTGAGAACAGACACACTATAGAGTTACATTTTCTGTGTGTGATCATCCCTAAAAAAACTGTGACACAATGCTAAAGTGTTGCTATTCTGTTGTTAGCGGTTGTTAGTACAACTGCTATGAAGTTGCTAGGGTGCCCAGGGTGGTTGTTAAGGTGTTGCTAGGAGGTTCCTTATTCCCCTCCCTAAGTCTTTACAATATTCTGATGTCTGGCTTGTTTTTATCTGTCAGTGAATCAATTCTGATCACTTATAAAAGAAATAGTGCAACTCTTAAATCATACTTTAAAAGGTACAATAACAATATATTTACCACAAACAATTATAGATGTAATTTATATTCTAGAAGATCTTATAACAAAACACAATACATTCCATATTCAATTAATCAGATATCTGAATATAACACTGCAATGTAACAGTTGCCCACTTATATTTCTCTCTCAGCGATTGATACTGAAGCATCTGTGCTATTTACAATTATTGATTAACACTATAGTACATTACATCCTATCAAATCAACATTTTGATCCATTTTGAACCATCAGTCAAAAAGGTTTAAGTGTGAGCCACTTACCATGAGCTCGCATGCTTGTTTCCCATCCATGAAGGTTCGAGGAATCGCATTTGGAGTCAAGATCTCATACCTGAGATATAGATAGAGACAGACAGATACATGTCATAACTGTAATTTATACAATCTGTAAGCAGTGATGTCTACAGCTATATATCTGTCACAATATATTCACACACCTCTGTCTGAACTCCTGAAATGGGATACGGTTCGGAAAGCCCTGCCTGCAGATCCTAATGCCCTCCAGCACTCCGTTACACCTCAGCTGATCTAGGACCAGATGAGGACTCAATTTTCCTGCCTGTCACAATTCAAAGAACAATGAAAAAACCTTGTCTTCTGTTTTTGCATGAAACTTTTAAAATGCCATTTTGCATTTTACAATGCCAAATGCCAAACTTTTAAAATGCCATTTTGGGACATGTAGCAGGTAAAGGGAACAGAATTGTTTCTTCAACAACAACCACTTTTATTTGATTTTCTAACAGATTTTCATTTCATGTTATTGAAATTTAGGAAATTTAGGAAACTTAGGAAAAAAAGAAACACCAGTGAGGACATAAGGGGTAAAAACATAACAGAACTACAAACTACAAACTTATAATGAAAGACAAGCAGCCATGGGACAGATACTGTTCTGTAAATGCATTACTTTCAATTTTCAATCATTTCAAAAAATTTCAATTTATATTTAACACTCTTATAACTTGTGGTATTGTCAATGTCATTTTCTTCCATTCCACACGCTGTTAAAATTTTGACCTCTTTTTCTTTCTTACCCGTTTATCGTGGTTGGGGATGATGCAGCGCAGGAAGTTGGGATTGGTGTTGCGGAGGGTGGCCATTAGTTTAGTGAGGGACTCTTTGTACAGTTGGCCCACTGTGCGGAACATGCCCTTCTTTGTTTTGAGCCCAGCTGCCCCAAAATTCACTGATCCACTGCCCTCACCAGACGACACCTGATCCAGCCCCACAATCCTCTCCACTGACCAGCACAAAACAGCAATGTTATAATGTGTTATGTTATAATGTTTTAATCCTGCTCTATTTTAGTGCTTTTAAAGACATAAAACTGCTAGAAATAGAGGTAATCCACAAAATCTGTTCTGTTTGGCAAGTCAACATTTTATATGTTTATGGTATATAATTTTTGAATTATTGTGTTGAATCTGTAACTAGTATTAGGATGAATGTGTATTCTTACATTTGACGCTAGCCAAACAGAAACCAATTCTATTAGTGTAGTTTCTACGTAAACAAACAAGAAGAACACCATATATACAAGGTCAGATTAAACTAATTAAAGTGAGCTTCAATCAATGAGATTTACTCATAAACACTTTACAATAAGTAACACTTTACAATAAGGTCCCATTTATTAACATTAGTTAATGCATTAGCTAATATAAACCAATTGTCAGCAATATGTTTTTACAGCATTTATTAATCTTTGTTAATGTTGGTCAATATAAATGCAGTTATTTTTGTTATTTCATCGTGCATTACGTGAGGTTAACAGACACAACTTTGGATTTTAAAAATGTATTAATAATTGCTGGGGAAGTGTTGTTTATTGCTGTTCATGTAACTATAGTTAACTCATGTTACTAAACACACGGGCATCTGGGTACTGTGAGTCATCTTGACCTTATAAATATTTTATGTCAAATAAATATAAATATGCCTAATTGATAACATATTTGATATTATATTTACAAATGATTAAACCAAATTGCATGTCCGTTGTTTGAACTTCTGTCTTGGCTTAAAGCTAATAGGAAATGTGTTTCCTTGCAGAAGGTTTGCATTTGTTACAAATTAGCTAATAACATTTCGTTTTGCGTCTGGGTCCTGATCACCCTGTTGAGGTTTATTCTGCGATAACAATTATCTGGCTGTTTACTATTATTGTTTACTTAAAAAATGGAACCCCAATGTAAAGCGTTACAAACTTAAAGTCTGTAGAAAACAAACTATGGATTCTACTCAACTACAAAACTACAACCCACATATCATATCACACTCTGATGCAATGAAAGAGAGAGAGAGCAAACTGATAAGAATGACACACAGTTATCACAAGGATGGGTGAGTCTGAGAGGAGGGAAACTGAAACCTACTGCTGTCAGAGCCATTGGTTTGCAGTGTGGCATAAGAGTCAAAGAAGTAGACACGAGGAAGAGTTTGAATATCTGAGAGGGAGCAGGTGAGAGGGGAGGGGCGGACAGGAGGAGAGGACAGGAGAGATTGAGGAGAAGGAGAAGAGGAGGGAGAGATACAGTATTAGTATGTAGTAGATTACTGCATTGAATATTAGTTATAAAATTAGATTAGATATTAGTTTATTAATAAGTATTAATTATTTAATAATAATAGGCAAATCATTGTTTAATCATCACAAATTTAATTTACTGTGACATTTCACGGGCTTGCATGGTACTAGTTAAATACCAAAATGTCAAAGCTGATTTATTACACTAATCACTGATTGATCACGTCCTGTAAACATCACTTCAATATATCATCTTTTTGTTTCAATTAAATTATACAATTTTTTCTTTGGCACCACTTTATTTCTACTTTAAACGCAGCAATTAAAGTTAGGTTTCACTGCTGAAATGCACTGTGTATTTATTGTAATAAACAACTTTTTTGTTTCTAAAGGGGAAACTTTAATAAAACTACAGCCTAGTAATACCAGTGTAAAAACCTTCCCCAGTGTAACACTAAATGACCACACTCACCCTCTCTCCAAAGCTCAGAGATGAAGGGATCAGATGACTGATGCAGGAGAGATGCAACATTATCATTCAGAGGATCCATGTTTTTTACCAGCCACTCATCTGCCTTATAGTCCACCTGAGACAGATGGAGAAAGGAATTCATTACTGCTGTATGGTGTGTCGCTTGGCAAATTCATATGCATTTGTATAAAGTCAGTTGTAAAACAAAAACATACAATTACTAGAACAAAAAAGCAATAATGACACCCCACCCCATAACCCTAATGTCACAGTTTTGAAAGCAGATCGTATGAGGCTCTACAAATTAATTTGAATTAGCCACCTCATGAAAAAGTTACATATTGCCATGCGCTTGTGTTGTAAAACCAGGAACAGGCATTAAAAAAGTATATGGGGTCATTTCACATTGACTTTTAAAAGAGATCAAACAAAAAACGGGTCCTTCTCTAACCTTGCCAGCGTAGTGGACGATGGAGAAATCAGCCTCTTCTTTAAGCTGCCGTGGGCGCATGAACTTTGGGTGTGAGCCCTGCTCGGCTGAGAGCTTGTCCACAAATGAGCGTTCAGTAGCCCTTGGAAACCAACACTCCTCGTCCAACAATGCCAACACACCAGGAGGATGGGCCTGAAGTATCAACCAATCAGAATTCAGCATAATACAGAGCCAATCATTAAACAAACTATCTAAACTATTATCAGATCAGCTGGTGAGAACCTGGTAGGAAGAACTACAGTTCACAAACACACAAACAAATACACTGACCGGTCTTTCAATGAGGTCAATACAGGGCTGAAGATCCAGACCAAAGTCAATGAAGTTCCACTCAATGCCCTCACGCTGGTACTCCTCTTGCTCCAAGACAAACATGGTGTGATTGAACAGCTGTTGTAGCTTCTCGTTAGTGTAATTAATGCATAACTGCTCAAACGAGTTCAGCTATGGAGACAGAGAGAAGAACAGAGATTCATATTTATCACCTGAATAATAAACAGCCAACAAGACCCACTAGTTGCCTCTCTCACCTGAAAGATCTCAAATCCAGCGATGTCCAGGATGCCGATAAATGACGCTCCTTGTCTCTGTCGGCGGTCCAGAGCTCTGTTGATGCGATGCACAAGCCAGCGGAACAGACGCTCGTATGTGGCCTTCGCTAAAGCCTCCACTGCAAAGTCAGCCTGAGAACCACAAACCGAAAAATGAAAGTTCCCTCTTACAGCTTGTGAATTCAATTTTTATTTGTGTAAAATTTGCACTGAATATCTTTGCGAGTTGCATCACCACGGTTACATCTCAGTCTTTAGCCAGTGAAATGCTGCCAAAATCTGCCTATCAAAACATATTTAAAGCTTAACATACAGCTGTGTGAAGCAGAAATTTGGACCAATGAGATTTCACTGTGGATAGGGCTGGCAGCACATTTGCATAAAAAGCAGAAACAAATTGATTGTTAAAATGTCTTGATTTGTGATACAATCATTCCTGTGTAGGACAATGTAGATGTATATGGAGATTTGATTGATTTCTTGATATTTTATTGCATTGTGGCCCAGGGTAGGACATGGTGTTAGTCTGGAATCTGCATGTCTGATTCCAGATCAGGAACACACGCAAACAAACAAACACACACACCTGCTGCTTTGTTTGGGCTTTCTGGACGTATTCCCGGCCTACTTTGATGCGAGGAGTGAGAATGGCTCTGCTAAACTCAAGTACACTGATGCCCAGCAGGTGGCAGAGTTTCTGAGCTGCTGTATCATCAGGCATTGAGGCCTGATCTGTGTTCTTCTCTTTATGAAATGTGATGTTCCCAAACTGCAGCACTGCAGAGATCACCTTTAACATAGCTGAAAGAAAAAGAGGAATTTTCAGGTTATAATGCTACTTCCCAATATCTCAGTTCACATATTTTGGACTATGACTGTTTTAGATCTATTTTAAAGCCTCTCCTCTCTTACAGGTGGACTCTTCCTTGTTAAAGCCCATGATGGTCACAGAGTCCATTGTCTGTGTGAAGTTCTCAGAGTCACTCTGACCCGGAACAGGAAGTGCACCTCCACAGAGGAAGCGGTACTCATCTGCACTGCCCAGCAGAAGCTCCTCTACAGAAAGGGTACAAACAAATGAGAAAGTTTTCATCTGAGAGAATACAATTACACATTATAGACAAAAATATGTGTCTATATTTACAAGTGTTTCAGGGTTATGTAAGTGTGTGTGCTTATAAAAATCTACTGACTTCTCATGGTCTCAGAAGCTCCTGAAAGGAGCTGGTAGAAGATATGGAAAGTTCGTTCCTCTTTAGCCTGGCGAATAGCCCGAGACTTCTCAAGGAGATCTGATACACACTCAGATTAAAGAAAAATGTACAAATACACATAGGCACTAACTTGTTCATAGTTTGTTGACTGAGAAATCTATCTCTTCTGTTACTGTGGATTGTGTCGAGCTCAAAGCTCAGGAGGGTTTAATTGAAGAATTGAAGAAGGTTAAATTGATCATTTGTGAGGATACAGGTCTCAATGTTAGCACCAACAATGTATCCAGCAACATCAAAATTGATCCTGATGAATTTGCCCTAAAACAAATAAAAAACATGTAAAACTAAATAAAGATATTGGACTTCTTATGTTAATAATTAGGTATGAAATTGAACTTACAAATCTGGAAGAGTTGTCATTTTTGACTGTCTTTGCATTGCCAAAGGCCTCAAGAATGGGGTTAGCTTGCAGTAACTGTCTCTCTAGTTCCCCCTAGACACAGGACAGACAGAACCACACATCAGTACAAGAATATTACCCACAATGCACTTCAATGCAAAGCTTTGCCTTAAGAGACCTCAGCATTAGCGTGTGAAATGATCTAAAGCCATATTCACAATAAGGGAGTGCAGCCAAACACTCACACTCTCTGTCACAAACACACACCTTTACTTACCTTTCTAGTGACCTACATTTGTAATTGCAATTTTGTAATCTGGGTGTAAATAGCTGCGCCATGATAATGCATAATGCATGATGGAGATAAACATGTCAAAATACTTCAAGTACATCTTCCAAAGAAAGTTTTGTCAGACTTAGTTAATTTTTAGAAACCTTTTTTGTCAATTTTGTACACAATTAAAACTAAGTCAGACAAACAAAAACACACAAACACAGCTTGGAAAAAAAGCATTTAACTGGAAAACAAGTCCTTGTACAGAACAGTCTAAAAAAACGCACTCATAAACTTAGATGGTCAATATGGGTCAAAGAATACCAGAGCAAAGCTTAAATATTCATACAGCGCCCCCTACAGGCCACAGCAAAAACATTAGAGCACCATAACCTTTAAAGTCATATGCAGGCCATACTCACATACTGCACAGTCTGTTAGAATCCACAAAAAGAGATGGGGTGATCGAATGAGCATACAGGACACACAGGGTATAAAAACAGAAAATAACACGTGGATGAGTGAAAACACATTTAAAAACAAAACCACAACACAAATAAGTACACACACATTTATTAGGCATATGGTTCATACAAAATTATGAAGTTAAAGTGGCAGGACGTGGATTAGAGCTGCTGTACTCTGAACTTCTTCCTGTGAGGCAGAAGAGACCAGACCCTAGAAGAACTTACCCTGTTTACTACACTGCTACCACGACCCAGAGAGCGTGTGCCATCCATCTTCAGCACAAAGCAGAGGAAAGCACAGACAAGAGGAAGAGGAAAGAGCAGAAGAGCAAAAAGAAACAGCAGGACCCAGGTAAAGAGGGGAGAGAGGAACAGCAGAGCCAAAATTAAAAAATTACAAAAGAAGATGCAAATGAAAATAATTGGTGGGTTTTATATGTTCAAAGCCCACAGATACACCAGCATTATAGCTTTATAATGCAGCGCTCAACAATAAGTCTGGAGCCAATGTGAGAGAGTTTAGGTTGAGTATTATTTGTTTCTGTCAAATATAAAAATACATTACTAATTATTTATTAGATTACAAATATTTAAAAATACATCACAAATATTTTTTGTTTTAAGTGAGGCCAGCAAAAATGTTGTCAGGGCAAATAGATAAAGAAAATCCTTGTTGTTGAGCTTTCAGAGAAAGCAGAGAAAAAAATAAAATCGAAATGTAAGGTTGGGCTGACTGAAGAAAACCAAAAACACTCTTGTCTTCTGTAAGTTTCTGTCCTCACCTGTAAAGCACTGTCTTTAGATCGACCCAGCGTGCCAGACTTGTGTGAGGACGCCACATGTGCTAAATACTGAATCACTTTCTTAGTGTTCTCTGTCTTTCCTGCACCAGACTCCCCTCTGAACACACACACAACCACAAACAGAACAAATAAACACACTACAGGCACACTCGTCTGTAAAAACAGGTGCAGGCTGCAAGGTGTTCAAACAAACACTGGCAGGAGATGAAAAGACTAGCTGGAATAACTTCCCCTTTAAACTTCACATACAAAACTAAATTAGCAACATATGCAAGTAAAAAATTAAAACCTGTAGAAAAACATGTTTCAATGTTTAGTTAGGTTTTAAAATTAAACAGGGCCAAGAAGCTATATTATGTAACTCTGTTTTCTGTGGCCTATAGGCTTGATCTGTGTTTTTATAAGAGAGCCAAGTCTTGCTCTCACAAGATCTTCCCTCATGCTGTCTCATTTTTCCACATTAAATGTCTGTTTATTTTCATAAACTCTAGAGAATGCCCTTCTGATGCCCTGGAAGAGCTGAAGAACATTTTTCTAAGCAGTTGTAAAGTTTAATCTGTTTTTATTTTACAAACATGTAGTCAAACTCAAACACACAGTCCCAAACACTGAAGCTCAGAGTGACACTCACGTGCACAGAATGGACTGATCTTCTCTGTCTGTATGAAGAAAACAAACACATGAAGAGAGACATTGGCATAAATTATAGATTTTGCAAATATGAAAATATTTCAGTTAAAAGGAAATGTTAAAACATATCTCAATAACTAGCCAATAATTATATTAATAATAATTAATAATCTGATCATTGTTCAAATCAAAAGCAGGGGCTGACACCCTAAGACACACAAAATAATGTAAAATAGATAATTATACAATTACACAATACATATAGCGTCTATAAAAGTCATCATACCTTCAACACATGGTAAACAACACACAGTTAATTAAAAAGTGTATCTCATCATCTTACCATTGGTTTATTTACTCTTTATTTGTGCAAAAAAAAAAAGTTTAAATAAGATTAGGCAAGAGTAGGACAGTAATATCCTCTCTGTCAGTTCATCAAAAATGAGTTTCTCAGTCATGCCTGGGGTTGCACACTGTTACCCAGCTTATGAAAGACCTGAATCTTCATGCACAAACATAAAATGGCCTTCTTGTTAAATGTTTTGATGCAGAGATGCATGAATAAATTCACAAAAACTGAAGCAGCCTACAGCAGGTGAGTTGGTTGCCATGGTACCTTGCAGCATGCTCCTGTAGGCTGCCTCCGATATGGCATAGATATGTGGAGGCATCTCGTGCCTCTTCTTCCCACGATACATCTCAATGATGGACTCTGTATAAATGGGCAGGTTCTTATAGGGGTTTATCACCACACAAAACAGGCCAGAGTATGTCTGCGGAACATCACACACAAACACAAGTACAAGAATTCATACAGAGAAAAACTGTGATGTTGTCTGTCTAAAAAAGGTTAACACTGACATATTGAGAAGTCTTTTCCTTTACTTGACAAGTAGTCAAATGCTTCAATGGCTAGGCATGTAAATCTTAATCCAAAGTTTTAAAGTATGCTAGTAAATTAGACATTCATAGTTCCTAGTAGACCTGAACTGTAGGATAAAAATCTAAACATATATAAACACAAAATAAGTCACAATGTATACACATTGTTTTCTGAGTTTTAAAAATTGGTACTTAGTTTTGGGTGAAGAGACATTTACAGTTTACAGTTCAGGACTATTGTACAGGCATTGTTTGATTTGTTGTTTTTGATTAGTTTTTATGCCAGCTTTTTTATTATGATATCATTATTGTCAGATTTACCTACAACTTAACAGGTGCATAACAAAACAAACTGTGGTTGGTCACTTTGTATGTCAGACAGTCTTACATGCTCATGTGTACCATTTATGTGGCCAGAATAAGCTCAAAAGTGAATCAGACCTCATGCCTTGATCATTGAACCAAGTCAAATGTAGTAAACACTGAGCTCAAGTAACTCAGACAGCAACCGTTGACAGATACATTATGAATAACACCCCTTGATCTTGTGTGTGTGCGCGAGTTTGTGTATATGAGTGTTTCAGTGTATGTGCATGTGTGTTTGTACTTGCTTGACTGCGTTTGCATGAAACCTGAGCAGAAATTTGAGCCCTGAACTAGTGACGAGCAAACATACGTGTATGCGTGTGCGTGCGTGCGTGTAACACTATCCTACTTGCTTACTCAGAGAAAGCCCACACATACATGCCCACACACACATTCATGTGATGGCATGGCCATGTCAGGTGAATGATCTCTGCATTATCTATAAAACCTCTGTGTGGACTGTAAGTAATTTATCAAAGACTGACTTGGGGAACATACACACACTTACATATATAAGCCCTGAATAGTATCTCTCGCGTAGGTTATGTAAGACAGAGGCTTCATTGAGGCATGTGAGATCGGCCATGTCTTCAACTTTACTAAAACGGGGAGGATTCATGCGCTGAAGCTCCTCCCTGGAAAGGGTCAGTTTCCGCCCACTGTCTGTAAGCTCCACCTCCACCTCGTCACCCCGCTCCTCACGCACACTTGCAGACTGACCACAGGAAAGACAAATGAAAGGACGTTAAGAAAAGGAATGAATGTGCTCGTTGTGTGCCTTTCAAGAAACATGGTATAACTGTTACATTTTATTTCAACTACTTTTGTTTGTGATTCCACTCTGCTACCAATTTATAACCCATTATACTCAATGTAAAGTCAAACGTCTAGTGTTAAATGAATCTTACAAGAAAATAAATAATATATATTTGGCCTAATTTAGAATTTTTTGTGCATTATGACATTATATGTATTCATGACAATTAAGTACAATTTCTACACAAAATTCTATTTTATTTCTTTTTATTTATTGATAATTTCCTTTTTATAACATGGACATTTCTTGGCCGTATCAGTTATATTTACTGTGTCAGAAATGTCACCATAGCAACAAGACATGTGGGTTTATTCAAACAATATTGAAAGATAACAACACACACAATTTCAGATTTTTACAGTTTGCTGACTCTTCCTCTCTGTCACACACATGCGTGCATATACTTGCTACTTGCTTTGTGGAAAACAGAGAATACATTCATGTTTGATGGAGACAGGCAGTCTGAGGGGGAGTGTGTCAGGGGTTGAGAAGCAGAAATAGATATACTGAGTCACACAGAGAGAGAGAGAGAGAGAGAGAGAGAGAGTGAGAAAGAGAGAGAGACGTCTTCATGACCTCCAACAGGAAGTATTGAGATCTCCCTCTGTTCTCTCTGACAGTATGTCACATTATAATGAGACCTCATTCTGCACTGCAATGCCGTTTAGCATTTAGCGACCACTGGCCCATCAAATGTAATATTCTGTTCATAATGTGTCATATTAAAGCACTAAAGCCCTGATTCACACACAGTGTTGGGTGGCTGTGTGCACTCGAGTTACCCAACTAACTGTGCACTGAAAAACGTTGTCATGCTTTCTTACATGGGCTTTGATTCTTGTTCTTAGAACAAAGTCACAGAAAAAACTACCTCTCACTAACTGGCTCATCTTACCTCAAACCCATGTTTCTCCGAAGGAACCCAGACAAGCCTCTTGGCTGCCCAATCAGCTTGGCTGGAGGCAGAGAATACAGAGGTTGGTGACCCAGGCCCTGTCCCCGTGGAGAGGAAGCGGGTGACATCATTAGCACCGCCCCCTGCTGACCTGGACATGATTGTAGCACTGTGAAAAAGAGAGAGAGAGCCGGTGAGTGAGAGGAGTTGGAAACACTGCAGAGAGACAGATCACTACCCTTAATGTAATCATAACTATCATCATTATGGCCTAAGTAATATCACACCACTGAGGCAACTGGCCAGTCCATCAATCACAGAGGAGATAGGGCAGGACAGAGTGATTGTTAGAGACAAACCTACAGACAGAGTGTTAAAGAGATTAAAAGAAAAGGATCACAGTAATATGGCATTTAATACTGTAGTTGTACTGAAAAAATGGTCTAATTTAGAGAGTCAACCTCAGCATACAGCATGTTTTTGTGTTGGTATTAATTAGATACCATTAAGCATTTGTATATTGTGGTTTGTTTATTTTAAGTTTTGTGTATATCTGTTTGTTTGATGCTTGTGTGTGGGTGGGTTTACTTAACCATAAATTGGGGACAAAATCTGACCAATCTGAGCAAAACCTCCATTTTGGATGTGCGTATGTGCTTGAGTGCATTTGTGTCTGGGGAGGATGGAGGTACAATGTTATGAATGTTATGAATTTGATGGATCGGTGAAGTGACAACCAGGCCAGAAAGCAAAGAGTGAAAAAGAGGTCTATACATACAACCTCACAGAAAAGAATGGGCCATTCTACTAGTGAACTATGATTCGTACAATCAAACAGCCCATTCTACATGACTGAACTTTAAATCTCAGTATACACATAAACACAAATAGATGTTATGGTTTGCAGAAAGTCCTGAATGCTCTTGTTAAAAGTGGTTCAGGACAGGGGCTCCAAAGAGCACAGATAAGCACAAAAAATGTATTATTACTGTAGTCTTTATGGCTTGTGTGCTGTATTTTATGTCTTCTAACATCATAAGATTTGTGTGAAGCATATACAGTTATGTGATCAAAATCTTGCTGGTTTTTTTACACATTGTCAACCACTAAATTTACAGAACAAAACATCATATTTTGTTCCACACAGAAGAAATTTAAACTGAATGGTTTTGAAATGTTTTGACATGAGGATACATGAATGACAAACCAAAAACAGAAAGAAAATAGTTCCCAATTAGTAGCTCAGTTAGGTAGAAAAATCACAGATGAGTATTGTGTTTTAGTCTTTTGTGTCTCAGATATTTATCCTGAGAGAAAGACCCAGAAATCTTACAACATTAATATTATTAAAGATTTCAGTATGAACACAATATGAGTGTAAACATTTCTCACCAAATTCACCCAAGTCCAAATTATTTTAGTTATCTGCATTAATTTTACAGCTTCATACTGTAATGTATTGTAGAGACAAAGTTGATATTTAAATAAAACACAACTAAGATCTCCAGCAAACCTCCTGAGCTATGAAAGAGCAACCTCTGAGAAATAACATTTTTCTCTGGGTCATTCTGGTGTGTTGTCCAGTGAGTTTTACGTTGCAAATGGAACAACACACCAACATCACTGCAGAGACACACATCCTCTTTAACCTTCATACTTACACAGTATTGAAAATACTCAGATAAACAGGCTCACAGTGATTTAAACAGGATTGTTATACACAAAACAAATCTATACTCAAATCAATTAGCCTACACAATAATGTGCTCTGCTGTAGTGTGGCATCCAGGATCTGAAGAGGCTGTGAGCGTGTGGGCCTGCTTGCCTGGAGGCACACCTTTTATTGTGAAAGCTTTATTTTCATTGAGAAACTTCAACCAATGGTACCCAAAGGACATCTTTCAAGTTTGTTAAGCAAGACTTTGTAATGCACAGGGAGTGTGCATGAAATAGCTAGTTACTTGTTTTTGTGTTTTTGCCCTTTGCCCTGGTCCCCAAAATGCCTACAGGCTTTAGAGCTATTTACACAGAACTCAGTGAGATCATAAAGCTGGTTTAGTCTGGATTTCTGTAGCTCACTGGTAGAGCATGAAGAAATGTTACATGGTAATGTCTACACATAACTGTGGTTTCCAGTGCATGTGTATGCAGCATATGCTACATATCTATTCCATGTCTAAATCAATCTAATGATGATTTGCCGATGATTACCCTTATGGATTTGTGGCAACATCCCTGGTCAAATGTGTTAATGTCTTAAGATGCATAAATATCTAAAGTAATGTCTGTGTGATGTATTTGAGTGTATTCATTATGTTGAAAATCCAGGGGACCTGGCAGGCACACTTTACCCATCAACACCTATCCTCTCACTGAGATTATGATATGCTCACTCAATGACCCAAATGTCTTGCTCAGGTGAACCTGTGTTTAAGTGTGTGTATTTAAAATATGACAGGAATGAGGATGCTGTATGCTGTTTCTTTCTGTCCTTCTTTTCTCTCATACATAAACTAATTATGAGAGTCAAATATTGACTTTTGATTTTTAAATGATACGAGTATATATATAAATTGAAATTAAAGGAATTAACATGGTTATTGTTAATATGTTTTTGATTTTTACTGACTAATCCTTGGCTCCTGCTGCCTCTGATGTCAATGAGCAACACACATGCCAAAAAGGCAACAAACACACGCTCTTTTCCTTTTCTCGTGATAACATTATAATACCGCTCGCAATCTTCCGTGGTCCCCATGGTAACACATTTACAATACGGCTTTTGGATACCATAGGCGCGCTCTGACCAAATCACCCTATGATGCCTTAAAATTAGGTCTTTGTAGTCCGTTCACTAGGTTTTGAGACACAGCTCGTGTCATGAGCCGGTAGCCGGGCTGGGTCTATATATTGGTGTATGTTCTGCGCAATGAATGTCTACCGTTGTCCGTTTAAACATGGTGGTTTCAAAGATGATCTATTACAATACAGCATCCTACAATGAGGAGAAACCACACCTCGGGCGCCAGACTACATTTAACAAAAAATAGCGCCTTCTGATCTGACAGGTTTAATGCAGCATGGAAAAAGGTGTAACCGCATGCACCCCTCATACTTTTTTAAGACGGCTCAGGGAAACACCCTTTAACGGTGATTACAAATTCTATATAATAATGAGGCATGTATCTGTTAATAACGAGTAGTCATTATTATATTAAATTGCGTTAATCATCACAAAGAGTGTGTTACTCGAAAAACGTGATATATTATTTATATAACACTTCAATACAGCAAATGCGTCAATAACTGTTTTCCAAAATGTATTTTATGCTGTGTCTTGCTAAGTCCCCTATACACACTATTTGGGGGACTGTCCCTCTCTGGTGTCATTTTCGCCTTTATGTCGAGGCCCTATAACCCACTGAAACATGATCACGCACGGCGCAGAATAAGGAGAAATGGACATAATACAAGACAACGCGTGACTTACCTTAAATGTGTTAATCCACACTCTGGATTTGACTAGAGCAGCGAAGTTAAAAGAACGGTGGTCTCTTGTTTATCTTCTGAGTGTGTGAGTACTAATAGTGCAAATGCGGCTTTTCACATTACAGCGCTCGGGCGAAGCCGCAAACTCATTCACACTGAGAATAAAACAGACAGTATAGAAGTGCGGGCAAGAATGGGCTTCACCACAACGTCGTTGCTTCCTTGCCGTTGACCAATAGCGTTTTAGATTTAGGCTACAAGTTCCGCCTTCCAGACGACGGACGCTAATTAAAGCCCTTAAAATCCCTTTAAACCCGCCTAGTGAATGTGGCCGTGCAGACACGCCTTTGTACTGGCAGCTTCTTATTTGACAGCCAGTTACATGCGTGACAATAAGATTGAGAGGTATAGAGAACCAATGAAAAGCGTGAAATGGGTGTCACTCGATCAGATTGACGTGGTCGGTGGCCAATCGAAGAAGAGCAGCAGGTGCCGCTGCAGGACTGAAGGAGAGCTTTGCACACTCTTTGTTGACAGCAGCAGCGCGGTGTGATGCGAGAATGATCCTGGACGCCCCAGATTTCCGAGGGGTCTGAAGATCGAGGAGTGGATGACCGCGCCTTACAATTACACGGGAAATCAGAAGTGAAAGAGGATTCAGTGATATTGGTACTGTTTAATAGCACCAGTACTGAGAAATAAAATCAATATTTTTTATTAATATTGTTGTTGTTGTTGTCGTCATTATTTCACAATATTACTAATCATAAGCTTCAAGCACAGAATAACGAGATAAACAGAATACAAAGGAGATTAAATGAAAGTCAACAAAACACACGTTTGTTTATTCTACAGATGTTCATGAAGCACATTCTTCCTTACACAGTAATGCAAGTGTTATCCAAGACACAGCACAGAGACCTTAACACTGATTTACCAATAACTTAAGCGAGCTTTTCCAAAACAAAATAAAAATAGAACATGAGCCACATGGTAAACTCCCACAATATGACTGCTGAGAGCATTAGATAATTATTCAGGGTAATGATTTCACTTAAGTGTTAAGTGTAAGTGACTTCACAACGATGAGGTCAAAAAGAAAGTGACAGGTTAAGCAGAAATGTCACACTGAGGAAACCAGACTCAGTCACACACTTCAACAACACCAGACACACAGGCCTATTAATAGAATGTTGTGGCCATAAAC
>JAZGTJ010000438.1:0-28725 GCA_036877575.1 Botia almorhae | reverse complement strand
CACACAAAGAAACATGAAAGAATAGATGACAGTACGTTAGTTTAAATGAAATTGAAACAATAATTTTCTATTTAAACAGCCCAGGGCTCCATATATAATTTTTTTCTTATTATAGAAACTATACATAGCCTTACATTTAACCTGTGATATCTAAACAGGGTCCAATCCAGGGCGTGTTTGTTTTAATCCAAACTAAAAAATATATAAACCAGTGTGCACAGCTGAAGATATAGTAACAGCAGGTGCATTTTAACTTTTTAATTTCACCATATATGCACCTCTGAGAAAAAAAGTTCCAGTTTCATGCAATCTCATATTTAATTTACAGTGTGTTTGTCAAGATTAACACAATGTTCAGAATCACCAGCCTTCATGTCATCAGTTCACAGAACCTAATGTGACATAATTAACATTATCATTCTGAGTTTTAACATTAGTTCCTAAACCCTCAAAACAAGCAGGATCACTTTCAAAAACCCACAGCTGACAAACTAGTTACACTCTTTATTTCTGGAGAAAAAACCTGTCCGACCACATGCTTTAGGTCAGAACATATTCAAATGGCTATTGGAGAATGAATGAAAGACAGAAAAGAGATAAAGAGATAGACGTCTCAGTCAAGACAACAGTACTACACAGTGTAAATAAACCAGTATCTATTACTGTAAGCTTCTAACACAGTAATGAAACACAAAACATGAAAGTCTACAATCCAAAGAGTGGCTGATGACAGATGTATCAGCCAGACAGTCTTCCTGTGCTGAGCAGTACAACAGTTTTTTCTCAAATTTTCTCTTACCCCACTCCTCAAAACACACAATGTTTACACAATGTTGTGTCCTATACATACAACTAATTGATTGTATTCTTTTTTTTGGTCTGTGCATTGTGACAGACTACCAGTCAAATTATGGACACACATGACTGATTTATTGCATCTAGGGATCTTAAAAACAAAAGTTCTTAAATTTAGTTGTGAGGAGAAATATAAATCATGTCCATATATGATTAAGTTGGACAGTATAGTTAAGGAAAAACAGCCAACTAGTGCTTAGCATACATGTAGACTCCTTTAATACTGTTTATAAACCCCCTACAGGTAAGGAACTCCTTCTGTTTAAAGAAGTCAATAGTTAAATAATCTAGTTTCAATTTATTGGCCACTATGTAATTCCTATACTTTGATTTGTGTTAGTTCATAATTTTCTGTGACTTTATTTTTATTCTAAAATGTGTAAAATAGTAATAAAAAATGAGTGGATGTGTCCATACTTTTGACTGGTTGCGTATGGGGTACATGTTGTTAGAAGTAACATTTAAAAGTGCTTCTTGTGTACCATGATACAAAACAGTGCTCTGACTTAAATAAATATAAAATATAAAATACAGTACATACAGTAGGAGAAACAACCTGAAAATGCTGCAGATTTTCAGGAGTTTCGTAGTTCGCAGTGGCTCTAGCAGCTACACAGACATTTAATTCAAGACACAAAAGTTATTGCAACAAGTAATCAGATTTCTCAGACAGGAAATACTTTTTATCAATGACAAAAAATTCCTACCTGCGCATGATATTGCCATAGGTGGTTATGTTTATTAGGTATTCTAGGTTGTTTAGGATACCTATTAGTGATTGTAAAAATCATTAGTGATTCTAAAATCGCTCATACAAGTTGCAGCCACTGGGGGCCACTGTTGTGTCTCTGTCAGGTATGTGCTGGAGCAACTGCAAGTGTTGATTCAAAAGATCGCCAGATCCAATCAGCCCACTGGGTCGGTGTCGCAGCCCTCCTCATGTCAAACAGACCTTCTCTATCCCTCTTTTCTCCCTTACACTTACACTCTCTCCCACATAAGTCTAATTCAACCTGTTTTTGGTCATTAAGCCTTTAATAACCTATTTTAATTCAGTTTAACCTGAATCTCCTGTAGTATTACACTTCCTGTATTCATACTCAGTCACAAATGGAACTTTAATTTCAGAGCCGCTGTGACATATTTCTCCCACTCTCGTTTTCCTTTCGACCCCATCTAAAAGATCCTTCTCTACACATCTCATTGTTTTAAAATCTCTTAATCATAAATGAATTGAACCAGCTAAGAGCATCAAGGGTGATGTCTATGTTTTAGCAGCCGGTTCACTAAAGAAATTGTACAAACTGAATAACATGCAAACAAAGCAATAAGAACTAGTGTCATGCAATTCACCTGTCTGCACACCGATTTTCAGTGCTAGGCTATGGAGGACAACCACCATCTGACATATGGGGCCTGTACAGGATCAATTCACTATATACGCCTGGTATTTTTCATAATTTGATCATAATGTAATGAATTACTACTTTCATGATCAGTAGATGTCCTCAAGTTACATTAAAGGGACATTTTCACTGAAATGAATGGCAATACATTTGAATATGCATGGTGCAGCGTTAAACCATCACAAACTGGTTTGCGGATGGTTAGTGAAAAAGATGCAGGTGATTGCACTTTGTTTGCAAAAGTGGTGAAACTATTTAGTGAATCCACCTCATCTCACTTTTTCATTCTATGTGTCCCAGGCAGTAAGAAGCCCATTTTCCTCCCCTTCTCTCAGTCTTTTGTGTTTTCTGTCTTTCACAGCCCTCTCTATCCTAAGCATGACCTATTGTCATTAATCAGCCCAAGGTCCTGCATTCTTTCTTTATGGCTCTCTTTGCCTTAGTCCCCTATCCAAGTCTGTCTTTCCAGCCCTTTGTCCCTATTCTGGTTCTTTCTCTCCCCACCCCTGCCTGCATGCTGACCCTTTACCATTCTTTTTCTCTCTGTTTTACTTCGACCATTGCTTTACTCTTTGATACCAGCCACATGGCTCAGTGTATATGCGGGTGCTCGCTACAGGAGTCCTGTCGGGGTGGAGGTGTGGGGCGTATGCAAGAGGGTGAGGGTGTAGAAGAGGGGGATGGAGAGAACTGGTCAGGACAGTGAGGGACAGCAGAGGAGAGCTGCAGAGCGACCTCATTCTCATAACAAAAGGAGGAACGGGATCCCAGGATGTACTTTTTCTCTGCTAACTCTTTAGCACTGCAAGTGGGCGTGTCTGAGACCTCATAAGTCCTATTAAAGTAGGAGTAGTCCACCTAGAGGCCGAAAAGACAAATGACAAGTACAAAAAATAATAAGTTCTGGAATATGGAAGAGGGTTAAAACTAATTATTTTCATTAAGTTTGGTTATATGAATGGTTTTTGAGTATCTGTATCCCTCTGCCCAATCGGACAACACAGTGTGTTAATCCCACAGTGTTTTCTGCGATATTATTTAGAAACAAGGCTTTGCTGCCATTGAATCAACATCACCACAGCAAAAATGGCTTTAACATAGTGATAAACTTGCAGTCTTAACTTTAGTGTAATAAAAGAAACATTGTTTGCTGAAAAATAAAGACTACAAATAGACAACGTTCTATTTTCTTTTGTCATTGCTAATAAGTTTTGATGTGAATCAGTCTAATGACCCACTGAATCAGTCAAAACAATTCCAAACATCTGACTCACTCACTGATCTCATCAATTTCAGTCATGTTTCATGCTTCTTTAAAATACTAAAGAATGAATGGAATCCAGAATGTGTACGAAACTGTTAAGTGAAATCTGGTAAGTAAAAATCTGTTAAGTAAAAACAGGAACCAGAATTGTTAGTTTACCATTCCTAATCTAGTACTGCACATTACAAATAACCATTTCATTCCATAATCCCTTTAGTTATTTATTGCCTGTTTCTCACCTGGTAGCAGTTCTTCCTCTCAAAGAGCACAGGTTCAAAGCGGTGACCCCAGAGGATCTCAGAGGCAAGGTATGAAGACCTGCACTGGGTTGTCATGGCAGTGGCCTCCACCATGCCCTCCAGAATCACCACTACTTCCAGTTCTTTGTCTCCCTCTAGTGTGGGTCTGTCCATCTCATAGAACGGGCTCTCCTCATTAATCTCATGCACTACGGTCACAGGTGACACCAGAAAGATGCGATCTGTTCCTGTGTCAAAGCCGACATTGATGTCCTCACTGTCCAATGGCAGGAATTCACCTTCAGGGGTCACCCGTGGCTGCAGGTAAGGATAAAAGCCAGTATTATTAAGTTATTATTATAAACCAACTTGTAAGATTATTTTAAGATACAGTATTTAGTGTCATTCAGTTGTTTGTTCAGTAAAATCACAATGACTTTGTATATATGTTAACGTTAACAAGTATACATGTTTACATGTTATTTGTATGTGTGTGTGGGGGCAGGACACTTCATATTCTAGAGGGCATTTGATTAGTCATAAATACCTGATTAGAAACTGAAGTGCAGAATGATGTCATAAAAATTATTTATCTATATTGAGGGAAGTGACAGACTATAAATTTTGATTTCCTTTGTCTTCTGTGAATTTTGTAAATGTTTTGGGACGCACTGGTTTCTAGATATCATAAGGCTAAAAAACTAGTAAAAAAAAAAAAAAAACTACAATCCAAAAAACTTTAATGCCATGGGGACTTTAAGCAATAACACTGAGTTTTTCTTTCTTTAACCTCTAAACTTTCTGAAACATCCGAATTTATTAGAAACAACACTTTATTGAATGTGCACAATATGCAAAACAATATAGCAAAACTATGAATCCATAAATGATGACACAGTTTTTAGTAACTGTTAAATAAAAAGAACTGACACAAATATATTTAATCAGAGCATTAAATTGAGTTGTAGAAACACACACACAGGATAGATTAGCGAGACGATGGTTTGCGGCAGCAAAGTTAATCCATTCTTTAAATCTTATAAACCTTCTGTATGAGGCTGAACACAATAGCCCTTATTAACCAAGCCAGCTGTCCAGATGTCCACTCCTCTCTTTCTTTCACTCTCTCTTCCATCTCACTACTGTATAACTGACAAAATGTATCATGACATTATTGTGGTTTCTGGACATGTATTATGCAAATTCCACAGTATTCTTAGAAATACCTTGGTGTATCATGCATCATTCAACACTATGGTACATATCAACGTACCATCTAAAACTGGACACAGATCACTCTCTATATCACTCACCTTCAGTAACTGTGCTCGTACATGGGCCTCAACCAGGTGGCTTTTGCGCAGGTTTCCAACTCGCCACATCATGCAGAGTTTCCCGTCCCTCATAGCCACTACGGCCACTTTCGAGAACACCAGCGTTTCGTTGCGCTTCTTGGGCTTGGCGATCTTAGCCATGACCGCCCCGATGATGAAAGCGTCGATGATGCAGCCCACAATGCACTGCAAGACGACAGCCATCACCGCCAGGGGGCAGGCCTCTGTAACACTGCGGAAACCATAGCCTATAGACGTCTGCGTCTCCAGAGAGAAGAGGAAGGCTGCCATGAAGCTGTTGACCTGCTGAAAGCAGCGTTCCTCTGTGTCCACAACTGTCTCTGCTGGACCAGAATCCTCTTTAGGTTCCAAAGGAGACAGAGAAGAAGAAACAGATGAAGGGGAAGAGGAAGATGATGCTGGGAGAGCTAGATCCCCATGAGCAGCCGCGATGAGCCAGAAGGTGAAACCAAACAGAAGCCAGGAGAGCAGGAAGGAGAGGGTAAACACCACAAACATCCAGCGCCAGCGGATGTCCACACAGGTGGTGAAGAGGTCGGTGAGGTAGCGCTGGCCCCTGTCGCTCAGGTTGACGAAGGTGACGTTGCAGCGCCCGTCCTTGCCTACAAAGCGTCGTCGGGGCCGGCGACACTGGCCATGGCGATCGTGGGGTGGTGAGGGCGAGAGGGAAGGTGAGGAAGTTCTGTTCTTACTCTCCCACCTCCCTTCTGCCCCAGACTTACCCCTGGGCACTGAGCCACGCCTTCCCTCTCCTCTCCTTCCTTCCCCTTCTCTATTGTTCCCATCATCATTGTCTTCATCATCATCATCATCGTCCCTTTCTCCATTCCTTCCTATGTTGCTATGGTAAAGGTTAAGCACTTTGCCATTGCAGTTGGGGGAGGGAAGCTCACTTGTATTGGAGGAAGTGACATCATCACTTTGAGCCAACCTCATAACTTCCTCCTCATCCAAGGGGGTGTCCACGACAGCACTGAAGCGTCGCTTTACCCGAGCAGCCCCCATGACTTGTGACCACAGACGTGTATGTTAGTGTGTGATGTCAAAAATATCAAAAATATCTGAGAGGGTTCAGAACACAATAAACTGATAAATAAATTAAACAATAAACAAGTTGCTTTTGGTAAAATGCAAATATTTGATAAAGTCAAGTTTCGTTCGGCAGATAAATTCAATGTAAAAATGATACAAAAATGGTATTCTTTTGTGAGAATTCTCACAGTGATATAGGTATATCCAAAAGGTTGTGTGATCCACAGTAAGCCTTACTGGCTGAAAAAATGCTGTTTGTCATTCAAATTCCGGCAGCCAATCACTGTCCAAAAATGGAACACAGTCGCATTAGAGATCATCTGTGACATCATCTGTTGAGCAACAATGTCCATCTTTTGAACATTTAAAGAGTAGATTCTCTAGTTGTGGTTAACACTAGGTATAGCAATTGTCTATCAATGAACTATCAATGAACCAGTATTAGCCAGAATCCGACAGTCCGAATTCTTTAGTGAATGTAAAGTTCCAAAGTTGTTAGATGCAGTAAATAAAGGTAAATATATTTTACAGAGGGATCAACATCAGTGTCAATGGAGAATCTCAGCTTTAGCATCAGTTTACAGCAGGTCAGGTAGTGGGTAGTGGGTGGGATTTACAAACCAGACAAAGGAAAACAGTACAGTAGGTACTAAAAAACTCACAGCAACTAAACTGAGCAGCTCAAAGGCACAAACAAACAAGGTAAAGCTTAGTCAGAGCAGATTTTCAAGAATGCCGAGGGAAAACTTACATAACAAAGCAAAAATGGAAACAAGCCAAAATTACACAAATCAAGTTGTGTTTTACATGCATAAAATATTTTATCACATTTACATCTATAATAAATAATGAAAATAACAGCATGCATATACAGACCAATCTTTCCATCTAGGACCTCTTCACATTTCCTTATTTAAATAGAAGGATGTTTAAAGACACAAAAGAGACGTGCAGTTAAAATCATAACCTTTCATGATTGTATGGTCAACATTTTCTAAATCACTACAGTTATGATCTTAATGGATTTGTCTTCGTTTTAAATGTACAATACCCTGAAACAGCACCAGTCCACACTTAGAAAACAATTCAAGCAGCCATGAGTGAACTTCTGTTACAGTCTTGTTACCATGTCCAGTTTGCTGTATACTTTCCTATTTCAGGTCGTTCAATAGATTTTTCAGTCTTGCAGCATTGAATCATTTCCCCAAAAGACAGGCTCATTGTGCTCCAGAAAGCACTTCTGATTGAAGTGCAGGTGGTATAATGATGAGTCTGCTAGTACTAAATTACTTACTGCAAAAATCTGATAAAAATATATTAAAGAAATAAACATAAAAATATTAAGGTTTAGAACAAGGATAAATTATGACCCTTTGATGAACCTCAACTTCTTCAAAGCATAAAAATAGCTTTTCATCATCTGTTTAGGTGACTATTCAGATTTTCCTCAGAATTCCAGTCCAGTTTGATTGTCCGCAAATAAATAGTTGAAAATATCCCTAAAAGTGAGTATTAGGCCAGAAACAAGAGTAAGCTGTAGCATAAATCATTACCTATAGATTTACAAAAAGCTAGTCCTGTATATGAGTTTCATGGAGTATTAAACATTTCATGTATGCGTTTAATAAGATTATGTAAGATTAAAATAAAGCGATCAGAGAACATATACAATGTTAACTTGTTCAGGTCTTAGTGAATGTAACAGAAACAGAATCTTTTAAAAAAGTGTGTCAAGCCACAGCACATGTGGTTTGCCATGAAAATCCCACTTGCAGTAAAACAGATGCAGAAGATGATAAAGAGAACTCACAGTCAAAAAGAAAACAAACACAAGTGTAGGAAGGGATCGTTCCTAAAGTATAGAGTTGACACAAGGGTTCATCTTTAAATATCTGGTGACTTTAAGGCAAAAAATATAACTCAAGTAGGAGCCGTCATGTTCCTTATATATGAGTCTGTAGTTTTGCAGTGAGGTCATCAGAGTCTCTGTTAACCCCTACAGAGGAAACAAATCAAAGTTAATGTAACATTTATATTCAGGACAAACCAACCAAACATGAAAGCTGCATTGCAAACATGCTTCATATGTGCTGATGCATCTGTCAGTTTATGCTCCTCAAAGTAAACTACATGTTTGTTTAGATCTGTAGCAAATTTGCATGTAGGTATAGTATATAAAGAATTTACCTACGCTGGAATTAATGAAAGGTGCAGTTCATCCTGTGTCTTTTGTCTTTTTTTTCTCAGTCAATCTGCTACAAAGACAATGAAAATACTGTATGAGTCTGCTTCAAATAGCCTTGTTAGCACGAAAAGTAAAAAAAGTATTATTAGTGTTTTATCTCAGTCTGTTGTAGCCAGCTAGCACAGAAAGCTTTCAGTTTAAGTGTTTTCTGAACCATGTACAGTAAAGTGTTCTCACTAAGTAATCTGGACAACATGTGTTTATACACCTCATATCACCACCAGCCTGTGACCTCTACACACATCTATCTGACTAACCAAGGGCCCTGTGTGTGTGTGTGTGTTTAGTTAATCTATGTCTGCCTGGATCTCATTAGAGCACTGAACCTATTGATTAACACATAAACCAGCACTGCTGTACATACACCATTCATAGAGAGCTGTGTTATTTTTATAATTGTTTATAATTATTATTAAGTTTTATGATCTTACTATTATTATTAATTATATTACTTATACTATATTGTATTACTTGCATGAGTTGCGCCACAGTGCTATTTAAATAAACTGCAAAAACATGGTGACAGTCACAGCATGTTATGTACTGTAAATGTATACATATATTTAGCCTAATATTTTGATAAAGTTATTCTTCAACTGCTAAAGGTTACTAATAAAGATACGTAAGCTATACATTTATATGGGACATTTTCTGCTCTACCCATTTATCAACTACGCGACAACTTAAAAACCAAAAATTGTAGAGCTAGACTTCAGTGGTGTTCACGTGTATTGACTCTACATGTGACTCCCTCCCCCTCTCTCTCTCTCTCTCTCTCTCGGTCTCTCTCGTCATCATGCTGGAGGTGTCTGCTGAAATCTTCCATGCTGCTCATGAGAACTGAGTGCTACACAAACAGCGTGGTCCTCTTCAGTGAGCAGCATTCAGAGGTGCGAGATATGAGACCTCCACAGGTCAAGGTCAGAGTGATATGTGAAAGCTCTGGAATAATTGCTGGCAAACAGCCAGAGCAGCAGTGTCAGGCCTGTTGAGGGCTGCACTGGACACAGACTGTCACTTACAGGAAACTGTCAAAGTCTAGGCAATTCAGGTTAAGGGTTACACAACAAAATGAAGCTGAAACTACATTAACTACATTAAAGAAATAGTTCACCCAAAAATGAAATGTCATGTCATGGCTTTTTCTTTTCTGTGGAACAGAAACAAAGAAATTTAAAAGATGTGATGGTCACCTTTTTTAACTTCCAATCTTAAATAATGACACAAAATCACCATAAAAATTTACTTTTAATTAATTTCTGCCATATTCCACATGTCCTGAAGTCCTGAAGTTGTATGATAACTTGTGTGAGAAAAGACCTAACTTAATTATTACTAATTAATTACTGATTTACATGATTATTACTCTTGCCTGAGCCATGTGAGCCATGACCAGATTATTATTATACTGTAAACCAGTCATATTTATGAATGAATCAATGCACCAATTGAAAAGATTCAGTTCAAATTAAGTTTTACCTCATAATTTGGATGTCTGTACATATGAATGTTCATTAATTGACACAATGAGACCTAAGAGTGTCAAGATTTAGAATGATAACAATTACTGTCACAAGTTATTGTTTTGCTTAGATAACTTCACAACTAACACAACTATGGTCTACATATGTCCTCTTTCTGACCCATATGACGCTAGTTTCAGGAAAAAAGTGCATTAGAACGACCAGCTATTGCTTTAAAGTCCCATAGCAAAAAGATCTCCCATGGTTTCTTTTAATATAATTGTCTTCAACAACACAAATTGTTTATTTCTCTATTATCTCTAAGCCTCCTGCACTTTGTTTGTATTTTTCTATCATTCTTTCACTCTGCCCATCCTGTACTCAATCTTTCCTGGTCTTTCTGTCTCTCCAGGATTATATGTCCATGTTCAAGTGTTATGAAGGCAGATTAAAGTTTCCTATCAAAATCATTTCAATAACATTCAATACAGAGGATAACCTTTCCGTCTCTTCCACTCGCACACATGCTCTGTGTTTCACCTCACAAATCTGATGGGGATAATCTTATCTAGAAATGCTCAGTGTATTACATCACTGTGTCATAAGGCTGATGTCACTCACATTTCTACGGGTAAGTGTGATGTCATTTACTTTACTGGCAGCACATACATCTCAAGTCTTGTGCATTAACATTAAACACAATTTTTGGGCCAAATGACCAGAAATGTGTTAATATGACCCTTACAGTATGATCAGGCACTACAAACATTACACTGAATGTTAATTACACTGTATTAAAAATAGTTCATAACAGACAGTGATACAACAGTCCACATACTGCACAGCCAATCCATATTGCCATTGATTCCCCATGCCACAAAATGGGGCCACAAAATGAGCCTTCATGCCAATGCATTTACATTCACATGGCCAGGCTTTATTTCCCTTACTGAGTCTCTCTCCTAATCTCTTTCATTATTTGAGTTTCTCTGTATCTCTGTACTGTAGGTGTGCCAGGGGCATGAGATGAGATTATTGTGATTCAGCCTGGAAGCTAACTCACACTAATCTGAGTGCAGTAATGAGAAAGTATTAACTACAGATAACATCCTCAGTTATAGCATCTTTTCGCTACAATCTTTATAAGTGTGTGAAGAAGTGACAGAGGAGTCCAAACCAGGGCATTATAGTCGATTTAACAGAGATTTCTGCTCGCTCTCTCTCACCGTGGAGAAGTTTACCCAAAAATGAAAATTATTCCATAATTTACTCACCCTCAGGCCATCCTAGATGTATACTTTCTTCTTTCAGCTGTGTATTGGCATTGAATAGTGCCACTAGTGTTGTGTTTATTAATTGATTACTTTTATGATGGACTTTTTGGAGCTTCATAAACTTGGCACTACTCAATACTGTTACAATGCTGGGAAGAGCCAGGATATTATTTATTATAACTTAATATAACTTTAAGAGGAAAATCTTATGTACATATAATGTCTTGAAGATGAGTTAATTATGAATTCATTTTTATTTTTGGGTAACTATTCCTTTAAGTGCCTGAATCAACAGCAATGACTCTTTTTTTAATCTTGAGGGGGATGCATATGCATCACACTGAGGTCTGGCAAACTTTCCCTGTATGATTATTTTTGCTTGTCTTTCAGCAGATCATGACATATGTCTAAAACTGCTACAATCCTTCTTGTGTGTAACATCATCCTCCTCCTCGATCATTTCTATGCTGCTGTCTGCACAGATGCTGAGACAGCAACACTTCAGTTCCAGGGGGTAATAAAGTGTTGTGTTACCCTAGATATACACTGGAGTGCTTAATTAGTTTAAACTGCCTGTTGCTGGAGTTACAGAGCTTGCTTTTTGCTACCTGATTCTGGCATGAGAACTAAAGCACTACAGGACACAAGGCACTATGTTACACTGCTCTCTGAAATACTTATACTTGTAAAACAGGTACTGCCAGTCATCTTGACAGGTACAACTCACATGTTTAATGTATTACTCCACTTTGCCGGTTTGATTTGTTGCAAATGAGTCAAAAAAATTACAATTGCTGAATTGTTATTTTGCATTAACAATTAATGTACGTTGATCCTTACAAACCTCTGACACAATTGTGTATCACAGACTATCTATTACTTCTCTTATGGTAAATGACTGCCTCCCTTCTCTGAGAACATTTAACAAACAGGCAGTTACAGGGCCATAAGAACTGTCATTTCTGTCTAATTCATCTAGTTTTTGCTTTTAGATAAACTACTCATCCCTCACTTCCCTTTTAACTATTTAAAAGACCTACAGTATGCTGTACTAAGACAGACTGTCAGAAGTCAGTTACACTGGTTAAGACTTTAGAAGCATTAACAGGTATTCTAGACAAACTTGCACTGAACAAACATCAATGTATTTCAGTAATGTACATATTAGATATATAGATAATATGGATAATATCTCTCTGTGGCCTAGACATCTGAGCTACTTTGCTGAGTCTCCTCAAGCATGTTGTAATGGAAATATCTCTTTTCTAATATGGATCATCTCAATCATCTCTGACTCAATTTTCTCTTCCTCCTACAGCATTGCCTCTCTCTGCCTCAAGATTAATAGCTGGACTGGAACAATGCGTAAATCTTTTTATCTCACTGTTATTTCTCCCTTTCTCTATATCACCATTTCTCTCTCAGGAATAATAATAAAAAATCAAAGGCTCACTTTCATGTGACATTTTAAAAGTTAAATTGGTACATAGTAACTATACAGTATAATATAGTACTGTAATACTTTTGAATAAGATAAAGCTGGTAAAGAATACCGTGATGCTAGCTACGCCAGGGTCATGGGTTTAGTTCTCTAGGAACACACATACTGTATGTGTTTACACATATATAAGGTATATCTTCAATGCACTGTAAATTGCTTTGGATAAAAGCATGTACCAAATCCATTGAAAGTGACAAGACTAGCATCTCATTCACTTGTATTATCACTTTCGGATTTGCTCTCCAGCCCATGACATGGAGCAGGAGAATGAGAGATGCAGGGTAATCCTTGAGTTTCAGATTAAGTGTTGATTTTCACATATCTACAAACACTGCAAACACAGACATTCCTAATAACGGTGATCTTGATGTATCTATAACGTCAAGGAATCACTGCATTAAGCCAGACTTTCACTCGCCCGTTGTGCTAAAGAAAGAACTGATTCTTAAAACTAATGACCTTGAGGTTAATCTCACTCAGCTACAAATTAATAATACTGCAAACAGCACCAGATGAAGGATAGAGAAATGAAACGAAAATCCTCTTTGCAACGGCTCTAAAGCAGGACCATTATATTGATCTACATTATATATAAAACAATAACTCTGTGTGTTTTTGTTGTTTATTGTTTACTGGATTAACACACTGTTGAAATTCTGTTAAATGCAAATATAATACTATATTATGAGACTATTACATTATTTTGGGGGTAATTCATAGACTAAATTTACCTACAAACCTGAATCCTATACCTGCAAAAATGTGATGCTTTGTACAAACCTTGTACCTTAATTAAATTAAAAAACTTTAAATAGTAAATGTATATTTATGTTAATGTCATGAAAACTATGAAATATTAACACAGCTTTTGCTTGCATATTGTAGGGCACTGTAAAACAATGTTTGTCTGGTAACTTATATAATGTGCGTCATGTGTTAACGTTTAAAATAATGTTCGTGTTTTTCAAGCAAAAATAATTTTTTGACTGAATCAATCTGACTAGCTTACACCAACTAACATTTTAAGTGTTTTGATAAAGTAATGACTGCTACCACATTTTACAGTGTTATATGAAGTCCTGTTTTGTTATGCTCTGATAATAGCTGCTGTGAATGAGGCCTGATAAATGTCACCTTGACCTCTCTGGTCAGCTGGCAACAGTCGTTTTTTGGCCAATTATAATCACTAAAATATATCCTTTTCAATGACCACTAAACTTTTTATGTATATATTTTAATTTTATGTATTTTCTTACAGGCCTGGTAATTAGGTCTAACTTAAGGTTAAATCGACATTCAAGTTTTTTGTGTATTTACCTTATTAACTTGTTGTATTTATTTTAAACCCTTAATTGAACGGTTACATACACATTTTTGTATCGTTATTTCTGCGTTGTAATGAACTACATCATACATCAAATACGTGTGTATCAAATGTTTACTAAAGTTCTCCTTTTTATGCTTGAAAATCACTGATATCAAACCATTAAGTCAGATCTTAAGTTTGAATAAATATAACACTCACGGTCTCGTCCACAAATGTCATTACGTTGTAGTCCGCTTGCTTGTGATTTTCCTTTCCCTGTGTAGTTTATATCAATGCAATGTATTGTTTCCATTCATATTTAAGCAGAAGTCCGATTAAAAGGCTCTTGTTTGGGTTGCGTCGCATTGAAAAGCTTCGTTGCGCGTGAAAGTAGGCTTGCGTGGGTGTTCTCCGCGTGCTCTGTTTCACGCGCGCTCACCAGCAGCAGCAAAACTTCAGTAAGAGCTGCGTGATGTGCGAGAGCTGCATCCTCGTCGCATCCACTCATTGTGAAGCTCCATCTTATAACACTCACATTCTGTAACAGAAACCAGTTATGCAAATACAGTTATTAAGGACCTCTATCTATGAGTTTGGTGCATATTAAACAGTAATGTAAAGATATCTATGTAAGCGAGCTTTCTAACATTTAAATTCTGAAGATTAAATTAACTCAATATTTGGGTTGAATGGCTTGAACTGTGAGATGCATGACCCTTTATCAAACATGAACCAAAAGAAAAAGAAATAAAGATTGAGATTGATCAATGGAAAATGCTCTCCAGGCACGGAACCGAAAGTGTGTGTGTGTGTGTGTGAGAGAGAGAGAGAGAGAGAGAGAGAGAGAGAAAGAGATTGTGTGTGAGAGTGATTGGTTATTCTTTCGTTCCGTAATCTGTTCAATTTATTGATGTTGAATAAAATGTGTGGTCGTAGTTTTACGGAATGCTTAGATAATGTTTTTCGGCTATGAATGACAAGAGGTTGTGAGATAAGTTAATAACCATAACCAGTTAATTAACCATTAAATTATTCGAGTGGCGTTTAAAGTGTAATTTATGGTGACGTTTAGCCGAGGTTCCACAAACTACCCACTAGAGGGCAGAATGTTTCTGTTTTATAGGATTAGCTAAAGATTTTCATCTAAGATGAACACTTAGAAGCTGAAATTTTGACAGCGTGCACAGCCTACTGTGAAGAAATGTTTCATTATACAAGCGTGAAAAAGAAAGTCACATGGAGATGGTTATGTGGTACTGAGATCCAAACAGAGTTAAAGGGGAGAATGTGCCACTAAATGTAGGAAGAATGTAAATAAAACAATAAAATGGATCTGTTACATTTTACAAGATGAAAGAGGCCTTAATATCCTTGTCTATTCAATTCCTTTCTGTTTTAATTTTATTTTTTAAGGAGTATGGTTTTAACATTATGCCAAAATTTGGCATTTAAGAAATATCTGTTGTTTTAACTACAGATATAAGTATGTATTTGAACATATGTACAATAGGTTCTGTACAGTACTTACTGTACAGTTCTTGGAATGCATGAACAGTTATATTCATGGAAACCTGGGTTATATAATTTAACTTTCAGACTGAATACAGAGATAATCCCATGCTTTCTTTCAGCACATACAGTATATTCAGTGTGGTCCTGGAATCAGATAAACATCCAGCTGAACACATGCCAGTCTCCACTGGAGTCTGATTCACTCGCTGTACCTTGGGTTGCCAGATCCATAAAATGCTGACCAGAAAGTCAGATTCTGAGACACATTTTGTCTTTAGCCTATTATAGTGTTCTTGCAGTGGAAGCAGTCACTTTTGATACTACCTTACGTATTCATTCATGTAAACTCTGTTTTGCGTATTTGTGTAATATAAAACATTGTGGGAATGTTGCTTGGAATTCAACCAATAAACTTTTTTGGACAGGTGTGAAAGGCCCTGTTTGGTTAAGTGAAAAAAATAAGGAAACACTGATAAACGCACACAGAGGGAGTATTGTAGAAAAGAGAGCACGAGATCTGTCAAGTTTGCTTGTTTATGTGTGTGGACTACGGTGTACATTTTAGGACATCCTCAGACCTCAGTCATACAATGAAAAGGCGTCAATGCCTCAGACTAAAAGGCTTCAGTCACTGCACAAAACGGCATCATGCCTTAGACTGAAAGACTTCCGGTCTCAGGAAAAACTACATCAGGTGTCAGGTCTCATACAATTAGGCATCAGACAAAAACACATTGAGCGAAATGGAGGAGTGTGATTTAATTGTATAAAGAGGAGAACATGCATTTCACGAGTAGTGTGCACGCTCACCCGTTCTGCCACCCTCACCCATTCCATGCCACTTTGCTTGTTCTGAACTGCATGCGTGTGATGTTACATGGGGCGGGGCAGCACGACACGTCACACTCCACCTGAGTTTGCTGCATGTCTTTTTGTCTGATGCCTTTTAATCTGAGTCCGTTTCGCCTGATGCCTAATTGTATGAGACCTGACACCTGGCGTTGTTTTTCCTGAGACCTAAAGCCTTTTAGTCTGAGGCATGAGGCCTTTTCATTGTATGACTGCGGTCTGAGGATGTCCTAAAATGTACACCTTAGTGGACACGTGCATGCCAGGGCAGGCAACAGTAAAAAAGTTTTTCAATGCATCTAATTAAGGTGCAAGTCAACCATTAAACAAACTGTGTTCGAAGAATGTCAGTTCTCTGTCTTTATTACAGAGGACTACTGAAAGTGAATACAAATATCAGCACCAGAGATGGAGGATCAATATTTCATCTTGAATCTCACTAATAAGTCTGTGGAGAAACAAACCATTTGTAACATGCAAAAATTTCCACCCATTTAATTAAATCTGCTGTACAGAGCAATGAAACACGTGGGCAATCTATCAGTGGGAGATGAGCACTGGAGAATTAATTAACATAATGTAAGCAAAGCACAAGGGCAGTTTGAATCCATTTAGAGGTCCTGTTGATGGTGATACTATAATCAGATTTTTTTGTTCAAAGCCCCTGCACAGTGACACAGCACTGAAACACACACAGGTTGATCCAGGGGTCTCTTGCGTGGCTGGGTAAGTGTGTCTGGTAATTATGACTGCTTTGATGATAAAGAAGACCCCCTGGGAAGGGCAAGACCTTACCCTTAAGCTTAAGGCATAGAGACCACCACATGCCATGAAATCTGATGTGTTAAATCTGCACAGAGCCTCATATGAGCAGATAGCTGGGAAAGAAATCAGGACGATAGGACTGTTCTTTCAGAAATTATTCATGAGGGGTTGAAACAAAATCTGATTAAAAAACCTTGAATGCACTTTAAGTTACATTGGATAAATTGTCTGCAAATGCATAAATGTAAGTGTATGTACATACATTTACATAAATCAGGGAAATTTCTACCTGGTTAATACAACATTAAATTTGATATTTACAGATTGATGAATGGCTTTGATTAGGTAACCCTGAGATTAGTCTAAAAAAATATATGCTGAAGTTTTCAACAGATAATATAATTTGTTTTGGTTTCCATCAGTGCCGTTCTTCTTTAGAGATGTGTTTAGAATGAAAAGACATTGAACATTGTATTTTCGTGTGCAGTGACAACCAACCATAATAAAGAAATTATATTTTTGCCGTGCTAAAATTTTAAAATGCATTATTTATCTTCTTGTTTCTTTTATTCACAGAAAGGGTATGTCCTCTTTGTTGTGTTTTTAATTTATCAGGCTATTAGTTCTGATTTGTATTTATCAGTTGCTCCATATCCTTTAGTGACACATCAGTCTCTTTATGTCTCAACTGTCTCTCTTTCTTTTAGTCTCTCTCTCTCTGTCTGTGTCCTTTGCCTATTTTGGCAGACCAGTGCCAGGTATTTGTTGAAATTCCACACACCCCGCAGGGAGAAGTATGTTCCCCTTCTTCTTGTCTCGGCCCTGGTGCGTGTATCTGTCCATCTTGTGTTCTCAAATATACAGCACATGCCTGGGATACAGTAAGCCCAGATCACCTCCCTAAGCCCTGCAGACTTCACACAAGAGCAAAGACCAACAGACCAACAAAGCGAGAGGAGATTACCAATCTAATGCCTCAATAGCTATAATGAACATAAAAAAGGTGTGAAAGAATTAGTACAGCCAAAAATTCAATTCCATTTGAAAATTCTGTCATTATTTACATATCCTAGTGTTTTTTTTTAATCTGTATGCTGTTATTTTTTTTCGTAAACCACAAAATAAGGAATTTTGTGAGGACCATGTCTGTCAAGGTTCAACACAGACAGAAAAACACCATGAAAACTTTGTTAAAGTAGTCTATATGAGAAACAGACAGTCAAATTCAAGCCTTTATTTACTAAAATTCACTGCTTTTTACCTTATGTTTTTCTTCATTTTTAGCACATTCAAACTGGCACACCTGTGCTTGCTCACCATACACACATGAACCGGTGGCATTTGGCGCCGATCATGCATTCATGTTTTTAGTGGACTGCAGATACAATAAAAATTTTTGAAACTTGGTGGAGAGGAAGATTATCAGATGACCTGAATTTCAAAGCTATTGTATGGTTTAAACTTGAAATAAAGCACGATTCACATTTGTGCCATATGTTGTTACTCCCTCTATGTTTTAAAGATAAAGTAAATAGTTTTTCATGCCTTCTGTTGACTTTTGAGGGTTACACCACCCCATACTTAAGTCCTTTAAACAAACATTAACCAATGGAAATGTGGTTGCACTGAAATGCAATTCATACAGTTGTCATATTATAGTGTCATATTAAAACTATCAGATGCATTTTGATTGATCTTAGCAATAACATCACAATATCCGTTTTGGACTGAACCTCTCTGTTGAAGTGTGATTTGACACTCTAAATCTCTACGATTTCATGAAAAAATCTTGGAAAGTCTCATGGTCCAGCAGTAATTCATATAAATGAGTCATTCTTTCTGTGTCTCAAATACTGTCAGCTTAACTCATTTTTCTTACGGTGGCCACAGCAAAAACAAAAGTGCAGTGAAAAATATTGAACAGTGAAACCAGGATACTGATATGTTAAGCAGATTCAATAGATGACTATAATGATATAGCCACTGAATCATGGCCTTTTGCGGTCAGCTTCACACATGCTCGACTCACTCCATTGATTAGATGCGTATGAGTGTTGACGGTATCGGGTGTTCAGTCTTGGTGTTAAGTTGATGTGTGTCTGCGGTGTGTGTGTTGGCTGGAGTGTGTTGAATCTGCAGATATGTGTGGGTTGTCCTTGGCGGCTCTTGGGTAGATGTGTGTGTTGGCATGTGGTGTGAGGCAGAATATGGTGTCAGTAGCTCATGAGGAGACGAGATTATAACGTCTTTTGCTCTCTGTCTGTCTCTTTCTCTCATTCTATCACTCTATTTATGCTGTTCTTTCTCGCTGTTCCTTTACACTGGACTGCCCTTGCCCTATGAGTCATCTTTATTTTACAGGAAAGAACGTGTGTGCCCAGATTTACTCTGTGTTTTAAAGATCTAGAAACCATTTAGACCTCCACAAGTTCAGGATCATATTAATAATGATTCAAATAACTTTAGACATTACATTTAGATTGTAGTCAAATAAATCATGTAAAAATACAGTCACTATCAGTCATAATAAATAGTCACAATCTTAGACATGTTGTTAAGATTTATGTTTAGTAATTCTTTATAACATTTTAAAGAAACTTTTTGGTGTTCCAGTTAAAGATCTAATTTCAATTTTAATCAATTGGATTTAAGCATGGTTCAGTCTAAGCAAAAAGTATAACACACCATGTATCATTTTAACTTTTGCTTGACTAAGGAGATGAAAATGTCTTTTCACCTCAGAAACATTTTCTCTCCATTAATAGTTATGTTCCTGTATAGTTGTTAGAGAGCAATACTGTATTTCATGTAAATGGTCTTTGGTGCCTCAGCTGTGGCTTGGATTGTGGTGCATATAAAAAATGTATCCAACATTTTTCACACATGATTCTGTTCAGTCTCAAATAATGGTTTTAATAATGTGTATTCATTTGTCCTTTGAGTACCTGTATAGCTGAAAACCGTTTGTTCTTCTTTACAAGTTTGTTTTCATAATTCTTACAGTTCTCTAATGAATACACACTGAAATATTCCTTGCAAGGTCCAAAACTCAAATAACTAGGTAATGGGGATAAATATTGTTCTTTGACATTTACAAGCGCTTTTTCTATGTTATACTTACTGTATTGCTTTTGGCACCTGCAAATATTGCCCCAAAGCACCGACTTTGTGCTTATAAAAATGCCTTTTAAAAATTGGCAAAAGGGATCTGAATTCAGAAGAAAGGTTAATGATGAACAACACAAAGAACATCAGGCAGGGTTAGAGACTCAGCATTTAATCACAGTCAGTTCTCCGCTAATGGACATCAATGGACTCCATCCAAAACTATTCATAATGTGGGATATACGCTCCTCTTTCTCCAGTCGTTGAGTACAACCTCTCCTCATCCCTACCGTCATTTGCTTTTGACAACCTGAGTGAATGGAGTGGACTGCCTGAGAGACATTTTACGCCCGCCTATACTTACTGTAGATTTGTCCTTATAGATGAAGGTTTTTAATCTCTTTTAAAACGTGCCGAGCGTCTTAATGCATCGCTTATAAAGACGCAATTTAATTAGAATATTCTCAGTCGGACTTTCGTCATCGGTAGTCTGGATATAGGTCGATGTATACAACATGCCATCAATACTCTGTTACCGGTAAGGCAATTTTTGCTATATAAAATTAAATTCATGTAAATGTAATAATAATTTATTATAAGGCAACAGCTTTATATTTATCGAGTAAATTTTGTTTTAGAAAGATGAGAAAAACAAATGCTAAATAAAACAATAAATTACAACTAAACTCAACTTACAATGTTGAGACTATGTTGGCACTGCTAATTGAGTGGCTAAAATTAATTGTAAAAGATACAGTCTAGACCTCGACAGTAAGTCAGTGTTAGTCAGTGTAAATTTCATAAAACCGCATTTACTTTATTTTTCTAGTTGACATGTTTATAAACACTTTGGTAAGCTTTTGGTTTTGTTTAATGCGCATATAATAATTTCAACCAATTGCATTAAAGCAATATTTGCACATAAGCTACATTCACAAAAAATAACTCCAGTAAACGATGAAAGACTGCTCCAATACATGGGGTGTGTCAATCTATTAAGAAAAATTTAATTTAAAGCACTTTGGTAAACGGGTAACAGACTCGGCGGAACAGTGCTTAACTTCAACAGCGGCTCGTAACTGTCCCTTAGGGTCACCATGAGCCACCTAAATTTTCCCGTCTTGGTGTGGCCGCCGGAACGACTTAGATCTTCGTCCCCGTCGTGATGAGAAAGAATAGAGCTGCAGTGGAGAACTGTAGAAAAATGTCACGCTGTATGAGGTCATTTAAATTATGTCAATATATTATGTATGTTAACTATTTGTTTTAATAGCAAACTAATGATGTAGTTTAAACATCTAAATTTTGATTCTACTGTTTACTAATTGTTAACTGGAAACGAAAATTCAATAACAGAAAGTAAATGAACAAATTAAACAAATAAAAGATTTGAAAAATTTGATTGCGATATTGCCAAAAACGACGGAATATTTCAGTTATTTGGCAGAACAGGTTTCTGTGTTCTAAAATTCTCACAGACATCTTTGCGATGTACAGAATAGAGTCAGGTTAAACGAGTTTCGTAAATTTGCGAGAAAAATGTTCTTTCGGGCTAAATAATTTGATGACTGCATTGTTACAAATGTCGCGATATGAGAGTGCAGAGATTATTATCCGCAGCAATAATAATAAACTTGTAAAATCATAGATAAAGCTGGATTTAACCTCATTAATTGCCCATAGATCATAGTATGTTTTTTACACAATACAACAACAAAAAATGTAATGAGATGTTATAAAACTTTATTAACTCTTTTTCGCATTTCTGTCTCATTCATTTAAAGCAGTGCACTAAAGGCTCCCCCCTTCTAATCTGGATCCCCTGAAAAAAATCAGAAGTTGACCAGTGACCTCCACCTCTCAAAAGAAATTTACTCTTCTTGGGACTGTTGCTGTCCAAGACAAATGGACATCTCTGGTTCTACCTCCTTTTCCTCCTTCCCACCTCCTTCCTACACATTTCCTGTTCTCCTTAATCTCTCCCTTCCCTCTTCATCTCCCTCTCTCTCTCCATCCCCAAGCGTGGCATCCACCGCCCTCTTCTGCCTTTTCCTATCACTCCTGTCTCTGCTGGGCATTCTGGGAAACTTGTACACTCTAGGGCTTCTTATTCGCCGCCGCAGGACATCAAGAAGGCATCGCACAGCTCCTGCCTGTTGCTATAGCTCCTTCTGCCTCAGCCCCTCCTCTCCTTCTTTTTCTCCCTCCTCCTCTCCCACCTATTCCTTCTCCTCTTCCTCACTGCACTTGCAGGTTCTGAGTCTAGCTTTAGCAGACCTGGTGTACCTATCCACTGCCCCCTTCATAGTGTATGACAGCTTAGCATCTGACTGGGCCTTTGGTGAACTGGGATGTCGGCTTCTGCTCAGTCTGGATCTCCTCACCATGCACGCCAGCATCTTCACCCTCACGGCTATGAGTCTGGACCGGTATCGAGCTGTGGCTAACCCACTGGCAGCCTCCTCCACACCTTCTTCTGGACTACTGAGAGTAGCTCTGGCCTGGGGCTTTGCCGTAGCGCTCAGTTTGCCCATGATGATCACTTTGCATCTTGAAGATGGAGAGAACCAAGAAGGCAAGTTGTGTGTGCCCGCCTGGGATGAACAGAGTTCCAAAGCTTACCTCAGTGTGCTGTTCTGCACCAGTATCCTGGGCCCAGGGCTGGCCATTGGAGCTTTGTACACAGCCTTGGGGAGACTTTACTGGGTATCTCAGACGCAGCTGGCCTGGGCAGGAGTGGGCAATGCCTACCCACCTCGTGCTCCACGCCCCAAAGTCCTGCTCCTCATCCTGGGCATCGTGATAATGTTCTGGGCTTGTTTTCTTCCATTCTGGATCTGGCAGCTTCTGCCACTGTATCAGCCAAATGTGTTGCGTTATGTTCCGGTGGGCACACAGGTCACTGTTAATCGCATCCTCACAGGTCTAACTTACGGTAACTCATGTGTGAATCCGTTCTTCTACACACTGCTGACTGGCAAGCACAGACGCACCAGCAGGAAGACAATAAGTGCAGCCGCACCACTGTGCTATAAGGGCAGCTCTGATCACCAATAACAACTGCCCACTCTGTTCACAAAAAAACAGTCCGATATGACTGTGCATAGATATATTTAGTTACTGTGCATAGATATGTAAACTATATACCAATTTGGTGCTAAAGGGTGCAAAAGTTAATAGCTTTATGGCATTTATGTATATGTCTTTATGTATATATATGGCAATACTGTCTAATCCAAGCCACAGATATACAAAATATATATAATCAGACTGAATCTGACTAGCATTATGTATTAAAGCAACTGCAAATAAATGTAAAACTAAGAAATTCTAAGCAATGAATGTTGGAAATGAACTTATGGAATCTTTATTATGTTTGTTATTTCAAAGATCCCTCTCAAACCTGGTTTTAAAATTTGTGAACTACAATGTGGGAAACATCTGTTTTACCTGTCAAAGAAGGCAACTTGAAAGGGACAAAACAGCCCTGGTCAGCAGTCATGAATTGCCTAAGGATATTTTAACAACAGGTGTGAACCATTTAACTACCAAATTGGTTTATTAGTCTACGTGCAAAGAAGAAATGACACAGTATAGATTTGACTCAAAGCTAAAGGACATGTCAGAGTTTGCTCTGTTGAAGAGGATAAATCACTTCTGTCTAAACAATCTTCCATTCTCAATCAGGACATTATGCTCTCCATGCGGTACTTTATTAGACTCCACTAACATCAACTAAAAATCCCCATATATAGTAGGGAAACTTTCCTCAGTCTTGACTTAGCATATGTATCGCATATGTATTATATATATATATATATATATATATATATACAAATACAATCTGAAAGGAAAATCACAGATGAAATCTCTTTGATTTCTAAATTATTCCTCCTATACAGCAATACAGATGAAATAATTCTAATTTTAATCTGAATTTAAGCGTTTCTCATCAAATTTACCCAAATCCAAATTACTTTGGCCTCAGTCTACAATAATTTTACAGCTACATAATCTTTAAGGTATTTTCACAATTGACTACAAATGAGATCTCCATCTCTTTGAGCTTTAAAAGAGCAACTTCTGAGCAATAAAATTTTCCTCTGGGAATCCACAAGCCAAAAAAGATATTCTTGAAAATATGTTTGTTGTTGATTGTACTTGTATTGTATTTGTTCTGTTTTACTGTCAGATAATGTATTGCTTTGCACTAAAAGGCTTGGTCAAAAGAATTTATATATAAATTCCGAGGTGCTTATCTTAACATACAGTTATCAATAAAGAAATATTGAGAGAATGTGAGAACAACAGCAGAATAGTTAATAGTCTGAGTGAGGCTTCTGGGAAGCTATTGAAGTCTTGCTGACCCTAACAACCTCACTGTCTGAATTGTAGTGCAGAAAGACTTTACTCTCCTTATTACAATAGCAGATGAGGAAGATTTTACTGATAGAGAAGCTAAGGAAAAAGTACAAAGAAAAATAAAACTATTAATAAATGAGTATGAGAGAAAAATTAACATGAAAAGAGAGTGGGAGAGGAGATGGAGACATTTCGAGAAATATGGTTTTCATTCAGGAAGCATTTATTTATGTGTCTGCATTGGCCAGCTCTATGCTTTTGCTAGCATTCAGTATTTTGCGAGTCTTGCATGGGGTGTGTGTATATTGCACTACAGTGTTTGGATATGACCATGTTTTCATTGGATAACATGAGCTTTATTGAGTCTGTATCAGCTTTCTGAAATGACTTGCGAATGTGTGTGTGTCAGACCTTCATGTCAGGTTGGTAATGAACTGATAATTCTGGTCATGATATTTGTGACGTAATGACATCGTTGCCATTGTGTTTCACCAGAAATGAATCTATTGTGATTTGTATAAATCGTGAATTGTTGAATGGTAGCTCTGTATTGATTTGGGGCTGCCTCCTGCTCTCTGACGCACATGAACAAATATTGTTGTTTGACTGAAAGCAGTGAGGAGTGTAGATGTGGTTGTGTGTCATAAAGGGTGTCTTTAGTCTTTTGGGGATTTACTGGGGTCTATTGTGAAATCTGCAGGGGTAGGTCTTACACTCTGGATAAAGAACCATTTCTTTCTTACCTTTTAGTAGTCTGTAGAACCTTTTTATTTTAAAGAACCTTTTGTAAAGAAATAAAAAACGTTCTGTTGATGTTATAAATATTATTCATGGAAACATACAACCAGATAAAGAAACTTAAAAAAGTGTTGTAAGCGGAACAATAGCCTGAGGTAAGAGTGTCTTGGTAGGTGTTTAAAGATAAAACATAAAAACATGAAGCATTGTACTGTGTATTACATGAAGATGACAACCAAAAGATAAATCAGACATAGTTAAGCATCACTAGGTAAAATTAACTGTAGGAATCCACAAGAAAGCTCAAATTAAAAGTTAATTTTTATTAATTATAAATTCCCTGGATATACAATTAATTGAAATGACCTCTCATTTATTCCATTCCATTTACCTGAGAAACATCAGAGCTTGTCTGAGTAGCAATATGTGTGTGCTCGTACCTCACAGGTGAAGCTAAAGAGGACGTCCTATTGTGTGACAACATTGTTGCCATGATCAAATGGGGTCGAAATGACAAGGAAAATAACAAAATGTTTATAGTTGGGTGTACTGTTCCTTTAAGAGGATCTTTTGGTGTTTTACCAAAACCACCAAATATTGTTTATTAGTTTTTATTTTTTATTACTGAGCATAAGAACATCTTTAAGGTAATGTTTTGAGCTTTTAATTGAATGATAATATTAAAATTTTACTGTAGGAGGCCTTAAACTCTGCCCCTCAATCTGTTCTCTCTCAAGAGGGCCTCAATGATTGAACACGCGATAAACTTCAAACATATGTTAGTATCCAGCAAACCCAAACAATGGAAAAAATTGCCATAAGGGAGGTCAGCAAATCCATAAGCTGTCAGTTTATATTGCTAGTCACCAAGAGCTGGTATGACTGAGGTTTCCAACAATAACCACTGTGGCTGTGCTGGAGAAAAGCATCATATTTTGAAGGAAGCAGCAAAGAGCTGAAGACAGACCTCAGAGGTACATATGGGGGGAAATATTTCCCCGTTTTCAAGGCATCCTTTTGTGTTACCTGCGTGCTTCATAAATCCAACATATGTCCTGTTCCTGGAATCCTGAGCGTCTTTCCATCCTGACACTCCCCTCCCCTTTCCCTGCCTGTGCTCCAGTGTTTGTTGCAGGGGCAGGTGCCCCTCCCCTGGGCAGTCAGCTCAGGAAAGTCTCCTGCTGGGCAGACGAGACTAGGCCGAAGTTTAGGCCAAGTTCCCGCTGAGAGAGAATAAGAGGCTCCCTTTCTCTAAGACACACATACACAGACCCGAATTTAAAATTCCCATCTGTTTTCTCTCTTTCTTTATCCAAGTTTCTCTTCCTTCCTCCTTGTTTCTGAGCAGCAAAACAAGGACAAAGTCAAGTTGGTGTCATAAAACAACACAAAGACATTAAAAACCCACAATCACTTACGCATGGGTGCTGATCCCTGGCTTTATTACTGTAACCTGTGTTCGCACACATACACCAGGCTGTTTTATGTCAGTTGTCACAGAAAACTTGTCTTGCACTCACTACCAGAAAACATAAGAGGCCAGCAATACAAGTGTTTCTTTGTACACCATAAGGCTCCAGTGCCATAAAGCATCCATCTGCTGTCTCATTCTCTGTCTTCACACATCTGTGTCAGTTGCTGAGATCAGGCGAGACCCCGGCTTGCGTGCTTTAGAGGCCGGAGGTTACATAAACAGACATTAGCGCCATAGTTTACACTCAAAGTTCTGACCAGCAGAGCTTTTAAAAGGCCTTGTCTACACCTCCAGAAACTTCACATATAAAATGGGATCCAAAAGTCCTAAGAATACTCATGAAAATTCTTCTTTATAAAATCTGATGCCAAATGATTCATTACAAATGATATAATCAGCATAAAATGTTCAGTGAATGACGGAAATACTGATAAAAGAATCGCTAAATAACTTTTGCTTAAATAAAAGCATGTGCTCAAGTTGTCCTGAACTCCACAGGCTTGTGCTAAAACTTGATCCATCTAATAAATTGCATGAATTGAGCATCAAAGTTCCATGCAAACCAGTAAATGTGACCTGTTTTACAACATGGTATCACAAATTTATTCTCATTTAATGAGTGATCTAAAAAATAGTGACAAAACGTAATTATTCATTTTATGGCATAAGTTTCACTTTCAGTCTTCGGTGTGTCATTAACGCTTTTCAAACTCCTAAATTTTGTTTAAAAAAGACATTTTGGAACATTGGAACACAGTATACCATCAGGTATTACCAGTATAACACGTTACTCGTACAGCTAAGGGTTTGAAGAGATATTGCACCTCCTTGTGGTCAGTGATATAACTGACAAAAAGAAAGTAATATTAGCAGCGACTGTCAACATTTGAGTATATTTAATATATGTAAAATTCACCTTCAAACTTAAATCTACGCTCTGCAAAATAAAACATGCACCTTTTATCAGTAAAGCTGTGAAACAAGTGAAGCTACTTTTTAGTGTTAGATTATGTTTTGTTCTGCTAATAAATATTTTTTATTGAATAAAAGAATATAGAGGTCTGTAAACTTCTGCACTATTTCTAGATTGCTCGGGACAATTTGCTTGACAGTTTCTATCCAGAGTATGATGCCTCCAAATGCAAACATGTCAGTGGCTGGGGGAGGGGGCTGATCCTACCTCAGCTAACAGACTGATAAAACCAGGCACCATTCCATTGTCAGTCGCCCTCTGCTCCTGTAACAAACAAATTATTTACATAAACATCAGAAATAACAATGAATAATTCTAATAATTTAATTTTTAACAGAAAGGTAAATGAATCCATAATGTCACTAAATTAAAACTTTTGTAATTCTCTTACAGGTGTCTTTGTGAAATCATAATCCCCCACAATGCCTTTCTTTCGGCCAATGCCGGACACATTAGCCTTTTCTCAATATGCGTTCTTGTCTGTACTTGTGTTCTTGTGGACTTGTGAAACGTTATCGGTCGTCGCCCAAGTACATCAGAGTAGTGAAATGATCCCTGAACCACAGAAGAGGCAGTTGTTTAATATCATATTAGGTACAAGGTAACATGTTTAATACAATAAAAAACATACAATGAAATTAATTTAAGTAAGCATGGCATGTTGAGCGACGCTATCAAGTATGCTGCTGTTCCAGTTGCAGGATTACCGGACTTGTGTCCTCCTGTTCTTGGGAGTTTAAACTCCTGAGTCGAACTTGCCAAGTTCAAACTTGCCAAGTTCGAACTTGCAAAAATTGGTATTGAGAAACGCCTATTGTTTTGATGCAGAGACACATAAGTGACAGATGCTGCATAAAGGCACTGTAGTCCCACAGCTAAGCCTCTCATTACCTTCTTAATCCCCTACAGCAGGGATCATCAACTATATTTGTCAGAGGGCCAGAGTTTTACCAGACAGTCTCCTTGGGGGCCGGACCCCCAAGAAGAAAATCAAATAAAAATCTAAT
>JAZGTJ010000437.1:90051-114263 GCA_036877575.1 Botia almorhae | reverse complement strand
TACACTGACCATTGAAAAAGTCTGCCCAAGCCGTCAGAGTGACATCATCCATAAAGGATCTCTGTTCCAGAGGGGAAGTACATTTTGATTATAGATTATGAGGGAACAGGAATTTTTAAAAAAACAATGAAGTGTACAGATCATTTATAACAAACACCGCAATATTTCATAAAAAATACCAATAGTGAGTTTTGATTTCATGGTGACTTTAAGCAGCAGATTTGTTTTGCTTACATAACGAGTAGCGATATAAATGTGTGCCTGATGTGTGTCTCTTATTCCAATTATAATGATGTTCACTTACAAGAAAAGAGATCACAAGGATTTACTGATACTAATCACATCCATTGGGATTATTTCACTCAAGGACAATAATTAGTCGTAAAAGGTCGTAAAAGCAATAGACCGTGTTTGTTTTTTGGACTGCAATGAAAAACAAAGAAAAAACTAAACAAAGCTAAATGCTAAACAGTTTTTTCTTTAAAATAGGGCTGTCAGCTTTCCTCTTGCCTTGATGATTGCAATTTAGTCCCAGTGCCGGCTGTGTGCACATAGACGTATTACCACAATATGATAAGCAATTTGAATCAAATGTCTGCTTCAGCCAAAGTAACAGTGATAATACTAAAAGCACTCTTTGTGTGGTGCTTTTTTTTTACTAGAACTGCTAAATTCAGAGGAAGCATTTCACTGACAGCATACATTGTCTTTGGTAAAATTCCAAATGGTAAGAGCAGCAAGAAATATTGAATTTTGCATTGAAATCAAAGCATAAATGCATAAATGCATAACCATCAAAAATGTACAGAAACAGAGAGCCCCCCGGATGCATACAACTCTCTACTGATACAAAAGCCTGTCAATCAAAAAGTGGAGTGAGAAAGCAAAGATATTCTGTATAATTTGTGTATGAGGGGGATCTGGTTGTGATCTGAGTCAGTCATTGAAGACTCAGACTGTCATAATTAAAAATTTCAGAATGTTCGGATAAATATTTTGCCAAGAAATAAACCGTCAATAAATTAAACTACCAGTCAAGACCCCAATGGTATGATAAATAATGATATAATAACAATGATATATAAACTGAAGTGTAGTGTTAACCAAAAGCTATCTTCTACAGTACAGCCCGTCGTATGGCAACCCCAAGCAATCTGCCTGTCGCCAATACTTGCCTGTTTCACAGGATGGTTTCCTGCGCTTAGCAACAGACCTCATGCACGAACACAGTATTAAATGTATGCTCCTTCCTGCTCCCACAGCCTGGGTTTGACACAGCGTGATTGTCTGTAGTGTTTATCGATCTGAATCCACCATATAGACCTCCACAGAAATCACTGCTGCTGTGTGCCCTCACATTCATTCTCTGACAGCACAAACATGCCAGCACCGTTCATGGCAGGTGCAAGCCCAGCATTTATGTGATGAGGCAGGGCCTCCTTTTGTGACCCAGCAAACAATTATAGATTGTAAGAACATTTCCATTAAGTACGTTTTTTAAGCGTTGTATTTTTGCTTTTGCTTGGTTATAAGAACGTTATTCAAACGTTTTTCTTTATAATGTTTTTCTTTGTAATGCTTTTAAATACTTTTTTCACTAGCAGCTTCAGAAAAACGTTTTTTGATATATGATATATAATCTTAAAAAATGTGTTACTGCAAGAACTTTTTGATAACTTTAGGAGAATGTTAGTCAGCGTTCTAAGACCTTCCCTGTGAGCTGGGGAGCTGTTTTTCTTGTTTTCTTATTTTTTGTGACATTTGTCAACATGCTGTAACACTCAGACCACTTAAGTGCTGAAATAAGATCCTTTTCTCTTAAAATCCAAACACAAGTGGTCACAGGAGATGCATTTGAGACACGTTATGACCGGGTGTAAACGCCGATGGGTCTCGTCTGACCACTTGTGACCGAATTGCACAAAATGCATCTGAATACTGGGTGTAAACGGTGCTTGAATTCCATATTGATGCTAATTTGCCTCAGATAAAATATATTTTGGGCTTTTCAATCAGGCATTAAATAGAACACCCGAAAAAGTTACCCATTTAACCAATGGCATCGTTTAGCAATCCGAGGGGGTTGGGATTAGATCTGGAGCGAGACCGGAAATGAAATTGCCAATAGCTTTAGATGCATTTAATTATAATTAGCAATCTTCTCTGATAGAATCTCATAAAGCTTTTGCTTCTGACCTTGATGTTGTTTTAGATAATGTAAAGACATCTTACTGTAGAGCAAACATAAGGGATCTTTAAGCTCCAGAGATGCTCTGTGTCTCCTGTGCCTGTTCTGAGCTGTTGTGTTTCTTTCTGGTTTGCTACCAGAACGCAGGCATTCCACTGAGACTGCTACACTAGTTTATCCTAATATCAACACTTGCTAGTTCACATTTTCTGACTGTGGAATAAAATAAAGCTGTTGCAGGCGGTAAGCCTTGGAACACAAAAATGTAAACATGAATCCTTAAACAGCTAATGGGTTAGACTGCAGTTTATGCTATGCTGTCTTTATTCCACGTCTCTGCATACATTTCCATTTAAAGCAACCAGAAAATTAATTATGATGACTAATTTATTCCTGGTTGATATGTAAAATAAAAATCTGTTTATTTTTAGAGCTTCTATTATAAAACACCCACTAACCCTTTCATACCAGCACAAAACCCACTAATTGGAATAACAGACGAGCCGGGGGAGGAGGAAATAAACCATGGAGAATTTGAACGCTCTGTATTGATATACTTTCCATAGAGCAGTTTCGTGAGGGAAACCACCAAAACATTCTTAACTCACTTCAGAGAATTCATTCAAAGCCTATGCAAACTTTGGACATATGCTTTTTCACCGTACGTTTATCTGCCTGTTACTTTAATTTAACATTGTTGTGGGTTTAGGCAGATAAATGTACGGTCAAAAAGCACCATAAAAGGTTGATGAAATACCCCAACATTGAAACCAATTCTGTTGTAAAGTGTCTTGAGGCAGTAACATTTGATTATTTTTATAGAACAGACTAGAGCAGAATCCTTTTACCGTGTTTATTTCATGTACTATCAAGCCTGATGGTAGAAATAAACCACCTTAATTGTACGGAAAACAGCTGCTTAGCCATATCGCCAAAAAATAAACAAATAAATAAATCATTGTTATGGGTTCCGCAGAACATAAAAAGTTAAGCAGTTATATTTTGGTTTGATGACCAAAACAGTAAATACAGCAGCTGACATTTGGAGGTTGTTTGAATGTAGTACAAACGTGACATTTTGGTGATGCAGTCGCTAAAATGCTGTTTATATGTGAGTGTGCTATCAGTAGCAAACACACTTTCTTGAGATATACAGGGTGGGTGAAACGTAACTAGGCATTAACAATTGTGTGTAAAGTACATATTTCTAATAGTAATTTATTGAAACAAATTGTACATGTACTTTAATACACAGAAATATGAAAGACAAACCGGTGGCGTCAATGTACAGTCTTCTGAAGGAAGAGAAGTTCTCGTGGCTGATACCTGTTTTATCAATGCAGGAAATATGAAATCCTATTTACTACCGTCTATTTAGACACTGTTTTCATCATGACTTCAGTGATACTGCAAGTTCTATAGCCAATTTTTAATGCCTAGTTACTTTTCACCCACCCTGTAGACGATACTATACGAATCATACAATCATCACATTAGTGACACATGACAACCGGTTAACCTCAAGTCTGTGTTTGTTATACTTATTTTTAGCTGAGCAGATTCAGGCGAGCCAATTAAACATGTGGGCTGGTAATAAAAGAGCTGCTGTCTGCCCCCTTCTATCCACTGCAGCATTTACAATCTCCTTAATAACTGACCCCATCACACACACATCTTCCTATCACACATAACCTGCACTTTAATTGGTTCTATGAGGAGTGATATATACCTGACTTATAGATCCTTCATTGAGAGCAAAAACATCCCCGAACATAAAGGAAGAACCCTGAAGCACATTCTGTCAGATGGACACTGACTGGAAACAGCATCCGAGGAACAGCAAAATTTATGTCAAAAAGGTGATAAAGTTTTGTAGGGTTTGGCACACACCTCCACTGCTAGTTTATGGCTGCTTTCCTTTTTATTAACATCAATCCACTGCGTCTCATTTCTCAGCCATAAAACCTGACTAATTTTATACTATTTTATAACAGCTGATATTAAACTGATATTAAAATTAATATTAATATTAAGACTTAAGAAAATGGCTCTCCACAGGAAATCAAGCCTGCTGTGTATGATATATATTCTACTGCTAAATAAAAGTTAATTAGTTCAAATTAGTACGAGTCGTACATCTGTCAGCCTGATTTTGTGTTGGTAAACGTACTGTATTCAACATGGGTCTATGCATTTATATAGCATATGACTGTATCTAAGAGTTTATGTAATGCTTAAGCAGGATAATGTGTTAGACCAGTGGTAGACAGGGGTAATGTTCAGGTAACGTGTTTGAAAACAGTCATGATTTTTGCTATTCCCTTAGGCGGCGCTAGCGTTGTATAAATTGCACATTCACGGAAGGAGAAATACTTGGCATATAAAAATCGTAAATCATTAGTCCATTGCTTAATTTTTATTGATTTTTTTTCCCAAATCAATTACAGTGTACTTACAAACTAATTATTTTAGCTTCAGTTTTGTGCCTGATACAATTTTATTTGTTTGTTGCTTTTAATTTTACTCCGATTATTAAAGTTCAGCAACCAAATTGTAATCTGAAGGTATTATCTGCGCATTTCACAACCCCTCCTGTCAAAACCGTCCTTGTACATTAGTCACGTCACACAAACCTCAGGCCCGCTGTGGATCAGAGCTCGTCTGAAGGTCAGATGGGCAGTCATTGTTAATTTGAACTTTTGCACATAAAATCTGACATTAATGCTTTTTCAGATCGCTGACTAATCAGATTCAGCGGCGATTCGGGGTTCCTGTTCCTTCTGGCCTTTGGCCTGTGACATGACATAAACATCACGTCAGCACAAGCCTGATGCATCACTTCAGTGATCCGAGACGTGACAGTACCGTGACAGCGGGAGTCATGGTCTGTTCGGCGGAACATCATACTGCATTAGACGTGACAGGAAGAGGGCGCGGAGTCTGTTTTGCACATTCACCGCGAGCGCTAGACAAGAAAAAATAAATCACATTCAGCGACTGCGCCAAAAGCAGGTCCAGGTTTAAGAGCACGAGCTTTATTTCCCTCAACGCCTCGTTCTTCACTTTTCCTTGACCCATTAATGATTGACTTGCTGATATCGATCAGCTGTGCAGATACAGGCTTATTGGCTACAGGACGTTCTCCACATAAGAAAAGAGTTAAAGAACTCAGACTAGCTGAAGCATTGCGGTTTGACCAGTGTTCCTCACAGGAGAATTATCCATTAAAATAACATGAGGTATTAATATTGCATGGGGACAATTATTGACCGGCATAATCTCCTGAGGTACACATGAGAATATACAGCGATTTCTTTGTCTTCCTGCAGTATGTGTGTGTACATGTTTAGTTATATTTTGTATGTGTACGTACAGGCTTAGCTACACTTGTATTAAAACGTAATAAAAAACAACTTGAAACCGGTCAAATCGCGTTTTTTAATCTATAATTTATTACATCTAGGAATGTCCCCATAAAACAAGAAAACCATATGTGTGTTTGTGTGTGTGACTATCATACAAATGAGATTCAGTACACCACAGCAGCCCCCTACAAGCATCTCACACAAGCATGCAAAAAACGTATCCCTTGTCATGTCTTACTAGACTGAATGATGTTATTTTCAATAATTGTCCACTTAAGAGTGAAGACTCGTTCTCATGCAGACTTAAGATGTTTCACAGTCATGAGACAGATCGCTCCTCCAGCGGTTCTCCAGGGAGAGCAGACACACTCTGAGCACATATCACACTTCACCACTCACATTTGCCAACTGCCAGTTCAGATTTTAAAGGCTACAGTACAAAACCCAAAGTGTCTCACTAGGTTCACACCCAGCTGTTGTGGGGAACTTTTCACAGTTTTGTCCACCAGTGACATTTTAATGTGAAGCCCTTAAGCACCCTGCAGGGCCAAAGCCACAGGGAACGCTGTGTGCCTCCCAACACCTTCAGTTTATGTTTAATGTTGTTAAGACACAGTGCAGTTTACCAACTGGGGCCAGTGCGCTGGGGCCTCCAACTCTCAGGGGCCTCCAACTGTCAGGGGCCTCCAGCTATGGGACCCATGATGACATTTGAAATTGAGCCAATACAGATATACAATTGCAACAGACAGACAGACAGATGCTCCCATCATTAAATGCATTTAATGTACTTACAAAAGAGATGAAATTGCATTGAGGCTGATATTGTAAATTATTTTTGTTAAATTATTTGTTGCTGCCCCTTTGGCCAAGACACTCTTAAATAAATCTCTTTAAATCTCAATGTTTCTTTTAACCTGATTAAATAAAGGAAATGAATTTGCAATTTTTTTTCCAATAAATAAAGAAAATTAATTTTCTAATAAAATTAAAAATTAAAAGGTTTTCCAAATAATTTTCGTCGTTGAGTGAGTAGATTTTCTTATTATGTTGTATCTGCAACCGTACAAGACAAAAATGGGCCTAGCCTTGATTTAAAAATGAAAGATGATCGTGTTTCGCTGTAAAGGAGATTATCGTTCTGAGAAATCTTCAGGCGTGATAGAAATGAGCCTTAGGAGAGAGAGAGAGCAATAAAGACAAGGACAGAAAGTGAGGGAAAAGATGCAAAAATAGAAAAAACCTCTAGTCAGACCGATCAACCCCCATCATATCAGCGATGACTGCGTTTATCACGTGATCTGCCCTCGGTGACCGCTAAGCATCTGCGTCCACTGCAGATCTGATAAGATGAATTCCGAGTGACCACATGAAGCAAGTGGGTAAGTGTCATTACAAGCACGCACAGCATATTGAAGCTCAACAGAGCCATGATATGCAGACCTGCACTGTACCACCATCAGCGCCTAAAACGCTTTCTCCTCCATGCATAATGCAACACCATTGATTTATGATAGCGCTGTATATTTGGGAGGTGATGGAGCCAAAGTTTGCTCACTGCACTGCTACACTGCTGGAGCAAGACTCTTTCCCTCTATGGAACGAGGGTGTGACGGTACTGGCAAGAGCCAACGCTGTGCTCCACAGATGGAGTGACATATTTACAGTACGTTTCCAGCAGAGTGAGATATTGAGACCACCCCTGGTTGATCAGGCTTCGAAAAAGTGACTTTTATCGAAGCCGACACCTTCCCCATGCGTTGATCTCAAAGTCAACGTGACACCGGGTTGAATCGCGAGGATTACGCAGCAGGTGAGATAGTATCGCTTGGGGGGCGTTAGATCCCGCAGTCGTGATTGCTCACTTAACACACAAAACAAACAAACAAACAAAGTGATACTGTCAAAGTCACAAAGTGCAGCTGAGCACAACGCTAACGGCAGAGCAAAAGATCGGATCAGTATGTACTGTACCAGCAGAGAGAAAAAACTCACAACAGAACAAAACAAAACAACGACAAAGAAAGGAAGAAACACGCGGGGTATCGTGTGGGTAGAAACCCCTTTGATTCAATATTTACAAAGCCTTCTAAAAGGGCACAGGATAAAAAACATTAACCTATAATCCAGTAGCACTCAGCGGTCATCTGTTTTCAAAGTGCTCACATTCAATTGTGGAGACGGATGGTGAGATAAAACAAAAGCAATAAAGAGATCATGAGAGCTGTCGCTGGAGCAACTGCAGCCCTGCTTTGATGTAGTGGACACACGCCGCATGCACGTGCACGCAGGCGCGCACACACACACAAACGCGCACAAAATTTTGGTACATTCACACATTGACACTATATTGGATAGCCGTAAAATTAAAGCAGCACACGTGTGCCTTCGCTTTACGAAAGCACTACGTGAGCTGCAACATTTTAGTCTTTGTTTCTCTGTCACAGCGCGCGCATGCAACCTGTTTCTCCATCAACCCATTGATGCACAAATCCATTCAAAATATTTTACAGCGCACAAGCCATTCAAAGAACTGACACTCACTAAACTACTCTTAAAAATGTGAAACACTTGTATACTCACCAACACTTGTCTTTTTCTTACACTTTATATCTTCTTAATCTCCCTCTCTCACTCTCTCTCCTCCTTGGTCCCTGCGATGCTTACACACGGCAGCACCCAGACAGAATGCGACTCCACCGCGCTTAAGAACCCCGTTTCTATGGCAGTGAGAGCAAGCCAGTCAGCAATATACGACGAAGGGCTGGGGGCAGATACCTCCTTCAGCTCTACACACACTTAGAAACACTCCACACTCCCATATTCCCTGTGGTGTCACACCGCATGGCGCAATACACAACACGCAGGGCACGGACCCCTCTGTCATGGGGGCAGTATACATCAGGGACGCAACAGAGAAACAGCTGTGATCTTATGCCAGACTAACTGGAATAACAAATGAGCAGGGCTGCATAAGTTTGGTGCATGCATATTAATGCAGGTGACTTCATGAATATCAAACATGTTTAATCAATGCATTAGGCACCAAAGGGTTCAGCATTATCTTTATCGGGGGATTGTGAATGAGATTGCGATAATGTGCCAATGGATCAAAAGGAAGACAAATGCAGCATCCGGTAGAACCTCTGGTTCTGACCGAGACCCGCAACAGCTGGGCAGATGGAGGGAGAACATGCATGAGACAGCACACTGATTTAATGTGTCACCGGGTTTACTGCTCCTCCACCTGCAGTCAGTGCTGCGGGTTCGAATGCATACTGCAGTACTGTCTTCACCCAAGCTGGAGAGATAGCAGGTCCCTCCTGCCGCCTCTGTTTAGATTACCATCATGCTATCAGCTGCATACAGCAGAGCACTGGATGTGGAAAGCAGGCAAACCCTGGGACCACTTTCATCCTGCCGCTATCTTCTCTGCCAGGGGCAATACCTGATGTTCTTCAAACTGGAACCATGACAGCAGCTCTGATAAACAACAACCATTTCTATTCAAATATATGTGCAACACTACATATGAGCCCCAGAGGGATTTCGGCGGCATATGTGTGCTAAATTGCCTTTTTAGGTTCACAATCACAAATTGATTTCCTTTCATTTGCGAGTTAATGTAGTGCAGAGAAGGTGCACTAAAAACAAACAACAAATTGAGACTTGTTTAAACCTCCAGTTTCTGTGTTTTTTTCCACTGAGAGATCTTAAGAACCTCACACGTGTCTCCTCTAGAGGTTCAGATGAGTTCTCAACAATGTCGTGAACTGTGCTCCAAGTTTACCAGGAAACCATATTGTTTGATGACCAAATTATCTACACTATGCTCTCCACATTAACTTTATAGCTCTATGCCCAATTGTCTCATTTGTATTTTTATTCCTCCTTAGGAATTTTAAAGAAAAACATATAAAACGAATACAGAATTTATATAACACATAACTGAGAACGCCATTAAGTCTCTTGGCTTACTGGAGAGCAACATCTGAGCAGCAAATTTTTCCTTTTTTAAAAATGATAGATTTATAGAATTATAGAAGTGGTCTTAGGAACATTCACCACTTCTATATTCATCACATAACATATTTCAGCAGTTATTTGTCCCAATTCTTGTCTATAAGGGAACCTTAAATCTCTGAAACAGCATATCCATCCACACAAAAAACATACTGCATTAAATCAAATGATAAATTCTTGACAAATAAAGGGTGTTGCTCTCATGCATATACCTGACGTAGCTGGATTCCTATTCCCTCACAAACAGCTGACAAAAGCAGTCCTCCCTAACATTATTTGATTAAAATATGACACCTACAAAGGTGTCAGTAAAACTGACCATATGGAAAATTCTAGATAGCTACAATCACAAGCGTGCATGTCTCCCAGACAAAAAGGTTATCTTTATAATTTAATCTTTCTACGTAATACACATATGAAAAGCCTGACAGTATGGACAAGCTTTGTTCTTACAAGAAATCCTCATTTATTTTATTAATGTTGGACAGATGCCTTTGTATTTCTATGACGAATGAGAGGGTTTTTAAATGTCAATAAAGAACAAACAGGATTTTTCATTTTCTGACACAAAACTACTTCCTGCAGGGGAGGTTCCGCTCTGTTAAAGCCCCTCAGGGCGAAATAAGAGGAAGTTGTGGTCTAAACATGCACAAGCTATGTTAGCTACAGTAGCTCCAGATTCAGTCATCAGTGGAGATGCCATTTGTCATTCTAATGAGCTATAGATTTACATCTCTGGTCATCTTTGAGAACAAGCGTGACACAGATCTGACAGCACCTGCTGAGGGACTTTGAGCGAAAAGTGGCTCAGATTTGAAGTTTCATCCTGTAAGGACTCAGCATGTGAAAAAGTGAAATCTATATCAAAATCCTCTTGGTTATTCGCAGTTGCTTTAGGAGAGCTTTAAGACCTCTCTGAAATCCACAAATCCCTCAACAAAGGCGAGCTGGAACGGCACTCGCACTTAAAAAGAAGGAAGAAGGTTTGGGAGAGAGGTATGTGAAAACGATCTGACAAAGGGTATTGTGGGAAAAAAATATGAGGGCTGTGATTCATATTTGACAACCTCGGTGATCTGACGTCTCAGAGCTCTGATGTTCCGGGGAATTTCTGCCATTGTGTCTCAGAATTGTTTGTTCTCGAGTCCATTTATGAGCCAATGAGCTTCACTCATTGCAGTTGAGTTAATTTCACAGCAAATAAACAAGCAAATTAAAGTTCTCGGTGTAGTGTAGTTAATGGGATATCTCATACTCATTTCACAGGCCTCCATTTCTATTTTTCTCTGATCGACTGAGATGCTTTGCTTTTTACAAAGGAAGAGAAAAAGAGAGAGACAGCGTTTTAGAGAGGCAAGGATAGGCATTGAAATGCAGCTGGCTGAATAATGACACCGTGGACAATGCATAATGCATCAAATCCCTGCCATTGAATGAAATCCTGCTGATTCCAAATGGCACTGAAGTGATGCTAGAGTTTTTGACAGGAATCGTACGTTCCTTTTCACAGCGTCTCTATTTTTGGTAACTTAAGACATCACAGGTGTATTGTGATGTCACTGACTTTGTATTACTGTATTACTTGTATTACTGACTTTTAGCATTTTCGCAAAGGTTCGAGACCCTTTTCCTGCCGTGTTTTTGTTCTTGTAAATTCCGCCACAGTCAGCAGAAATCCATGTTGTTCAGCTAATCTACACAAGCTTCCTTGGATTGATCTTCCTTCATTCAATGTGGAGTCGCAGGCCGCTAGCATTGACCCGCAGTCATCCATCATATAATCTATCACTAACAACAACAGCTTCGGGATAAAAACTGGCATGTCTCGATCAAGTGAATGTGATATATTTGTCAATGTATGGTAACCCATACTTGAAATGGACAGCTATTACTGCAGCGCCCAAGGAACCAGGGAAAACATGCCTGCTCAAGGCCAATTTAGTCATTTCCTGGCAGCATTGGGAATCAAACCTGCTGCCATTGGGTTACAAGTTTGAGTCTCTCACCATGTGTGATCTTTTAAGTGTCCACAAAAGAAAATTATTACTGTCTATTTACATGTCAACTGTGGTATGCCACAATGTCAGCACAATCGCGTGAAAAATGTGCTTAATTCATTTTATGTATAATTTGTAATGAGCTTTTAAATTGCTTCTCGAGGCCAGTGAAAGATCAGTGGGATATATACTAACTGTACTAAAACAACACTAACTGCATATAATATAACGCAACTCAGCTTATAATTGGGAATAGTTAGGATAACAAATTAAATAGGCTTTTCAACATTTAAAAGAGAGGAGAAAATGCTTTTCAATCATGTCATTTAGTAGAAGCTTAAACAGGAAACGAAACACGAAAACACAGGAAATTAAATAAAGATTCACTTGAAACAAGGACAAACAAGGTTTGTGCCAATCACAATGTGTTTTCTATACTGTAATTATTAGCCACAGAAATTTAATTCAATGTCATTTTAATTATTTGGCACACGAAAGGGCCTGTCCCAGCCAATACTAATACATTTGAAAGTTTTACAAGAATAACATTTGTTTTACTTCCGTATAATAAAACATTTGGTACTATGCTAGGTTGCCAATATTCGGCGTAAAATCTGGGTCCTCCTACAAAGCCAGTTGAGAGCCACTGCTGCTGGCCATATATGGAATAAAGCAATGTTCCAAACTTTTCTTAGGTTACTGGCAGGGCAGAAGACTCACCTTGTTATACAAGGAACATTCGTTTTGGAATTCATTTCAGACAGTCAGACCAAAATGTTTTCCTGGCTCATGCCACAGATAGCTCCTCCCCCCTGTTTAACATGCAGCATGGATCTCATAGCCCAGCCCTCACGTTCTCCCCTGCAGCACCTGTTTTAATGGACAGTACATAATTCCATTATTTTTCACTGTACATCACACATTTTCAAATTACATTGCATCTCGACCCTTGACTCTCTCATGGATGCAGTCTGCCACGGGTGGGTGTCTGGTTTTGGTAAGAAGTGCACTCCAAACTCAATGTAATCCACAATGCCATTGAGTGAACGCTTGTATGGAGAGATTACAGTTTTCTTTTGGACCGCTCTTCTTTGCATGGCTGCACAACTCAACTGTTTTGATGTTAAATGAACTGAAATGTCTCGTGTAGAACCAGATGAGCCGAGCAGGCTATAGACATTGTGCTGTTACTAAACAAGTGTGTTATTTTTCCCCTACATTGTTTACTGCTTTGGAGCAGTCGATGAGGAGCATGTCTCTGTCATTGCATGAAAACATGCACTGCTCATCTTGCTCGCAATTACACGCACCACTGGGATTACTTTGCGGGGAAAGACAGTCATCTGAGAGATAATGAATTATTCTGAAGATTCTATCATTTTACGAACATAACCCGAGGGTCACAAGCATTCATGCAAGTATGAAGATGGTCGCGAATGTTTTAAAAAGGCCAGAGAGCATAAAATTGCAACACACAATAGAGAAAAGGTGAAGATGATGCTTTCACACGTATTAAGTTACAAATCAAAAACTACACATGTATCGCTAAATTTAATCTGAATCCCAAAATAAAAAATAAATTGCTTTGAATTAATCGAATCAAACAGATATGTCTCGCTAAAGGTCTACACGCTCTTTGATCTTTTCATAAATTTTCAATTACTGTCTGGTTGTCTCGGCTAGTAAAAGATCATTTCTGTACCTGGGGGCAAATGTCCTGAATTGAGAGAGAGAGGGAAAGAGAGAGAGAGAGAATAAGAATGTACTTTCAAACCATACATTTAAAGCAAAAAACAAAAAAATCCATTTCTCTCTAGTGCTAGATTATTCATATATGATCTTTGTCTTTCCTTTTCAGCCCATTGTCTTCTGATGTACCATGTTGTTACAGTTTAGCTTGTTCACATTATGCTCATAATGATGCCCCCCCCCACTGTGGTGGCCATATCTGCAGGGGTTCCAGATAACACTTTAAGGGAAAACAAAGCTAAAGCTTCCTCAATTCATTGGGTTTCAGGAAACAGTGAAGATAATGTCTGTAGCGCTCTGTTGTCGTTGGAGCAGATGCGTCTGGTGCACCGCGGCACCCAGGCTGTCTGTTAACACAGCATGACACAGAACGAGAGGAAGAGTGTGCTGCCAAACATGTTTCCTCATTTGCATTGACACTGACAAGGAACATATTACATGCCGTATACAGTAATATACTGTATTTAATATGACGGATGGCCTTTACGCAGCACAATAAATAATGATTACACAAAACAGCAATCGGAGGTGATGAAATTACGGCTGTGAATCAGCACCATGACAATGGTACTAAAGATCTCGCACCTAATGCATTGAATGAATGCAACATTCAAGTTTTTTTAAGATCATCCATAATACAAATGTTTTTTATGGATCTTTACTAAATTAAAAGAACATATTGAAAAGGTATTACATAAAACAAACAAGCTCTTTGCCACAAACGGGATCTCTTTTCTAAACATTAAATAAAATATATAAAACATTGTTTAAAATTGTTAACATATTCCTCAGAAGCTTTTCACCTAAGTACAAAGAACCCCATTCTTTCATTTAAATTTCATTTAAGCAATAGAATAATTTAAGGGTATTGCATTGAATGTTAATGCTCTTATGCTAAAGATTTACAGTGTATTCTCTTATAACTGACTATCCCTTACAAAGCCACGAAAGCAGAAATTGTTAGCGTTGTGGTCTGTAAAGTGTGTTGTGTTCTTATCCAATTAGCATTGGGGTGGTGACACCTCTCCTCTTCTTTCATTAGTCTGTCAAGCAGTTACCCTGGAGCTTTGATCATACAGCAGGTGTACATGTGACTCCATTATGGTACTATTATGATTAAGTCAAGAATATCAAGGAATCCTGTATTGACAGTGACAATGTTTCATCAAAGTTCTACTGCATTCATCACTCTGGGGATGATGGTTTAAAAAATGAAACTTTCTATGTCACGAGTGGAGCTGTAGGGGTGAAAGAGCTCACAGGATCATTTACATTTAATCGTTTGGCAGACGCTTTCATCCAAAGCGACTTACGAATGAGGGGAACATTAAGAAGCAATCAAATTAACAAAAGGACAGTTAGTGTAGCTTAGAATATGTAGCAATGTGTTTTTACGATAGAACAGGATAAGTAATGAGTAAGGTAGGTGCAGTAATAATGGTTCACGTGTTGATAAAAAATTGTGCCTTAAGTTGTTTCTTGAAAATAATCTTACAATTATCATTTGAGGAAAATAAATAGCATCAATTCAAAATCCTCATGATTTAATTTTAGTATTTATTTATTTAAAACTTGTCACACTCACCATGTTTGCTTTACTATACCTTTACACTTTTTATGGATAACGAAGTCTGCTGTTTACAGAACTACTCAGACCTGTGTAGCTGTAGCCGTACTCTCCCTCAGACTATTAGAGGTCATTCACAAGTTTTTAAAGAACAGGTTTAAAAATGTATCTCCAGATACACACACTTGTCCCATCTAATTTTTAATGCAACAAACTGTGAATTAACAGTTTTAATTTAACTCTTTTTATTTACACTTTTAAAAAAGGTGCTTGACAATGCCATAGAAGAACCATTTTTGGTTCCACGTAGAACTGTTAAACATCTGTAGAACCTTTCTGTTTCACAAAAAGTTCTTTGTAGTGGAAAACGTTAATTAGACCATAGAAAGGTAAGAAAGATCTAAACATTTCATTTTAAGAGTGTATAGGAGTTTAAGGAAATATACTGTTTAGTGTAAGCTAAATAATAACATGTAGAGTATATTTTCTAGTAATCAATGACAGTATGTTTGCTTTATCTGAGGTCAAAATAAAGTGCGACTGCAATATTAACTGAGTATGAAATGCTAATGTTGCTGTTGTTTCATTGATCAGAACACAAATGGTTTCCTGCACTGATACACAGTGGTTGATATTCCTATCAGCTACCGCATGTACTTATACTGGACAGGCTTGCTTTCACTCTCTCTCTCTCTCTCTCTCTCTCTCTCTCTCTCATCAGAACCAAGTTCCTTCAAGCTTGGGTCTCGAAACACACGATCCACCACCACAGCCACAATTACCCTGCTATCAGTAAGACATGTAATAATCATGTAAATTAGCCACTACTGTTGGACTTGTTGTGCTGTTTGACTTTTCTAACACCAGCAAAACCGTATTATTTTCCTGGACCAAGATGGCTGCTGGCCAATTTTTGGGGTAAAATGTGTTTTCCACCAAAGGCATGGAAAGACACATAAATTACTGAAAACATATTAGCATGCAGATGAAAACTCCATAGCACAACAAAGGGCCTCGTTTTGCATTACTTGCTCTTTTTTTCACCTGCAATGCGAAATGTTCTCCGCCGTTTTAAAGAATTGCACAATGCAGCACCGCGGCTAATGAATAATCATCCGCTAGTAACGTCTTCTGTAGGGAGCCCAGCTTAATAAACCCACGATGGGACGCTGAGAAAGAGATTTAATTAGCGCTGATGTGAAAATCTGACACATCACCTGTGCTTTGGCATCCATCATTTCAATGGATTTTGTTGCAGACAAGGACAACTGTGAAGGTGTTATAAAAAAAACACTCAAAGCTCATGGGGTTGAATGTGTTTTTTTCCCTCTGTGAGCGTCTCATCTTTAGACATCTGTTGACTGTTAATGGGTTTGTGCAGGACATTCCATCCATCATCCGCACAGCTCGGTGTCCTACCATCTCTGAACAGCAGCTGTGTTTCGACACAGACTCATGAAAGCTTTCACACTGGAACAGTTTAAAACTAACCTAGAGATGTGAAGGAACCACGTCGGTACCTTCACAACAGAGAAACACACTGTTGCTTTGATTCCTGCTCACTGCTTTGATTCCTTTCAGAACGTTCCAATTTTACCTCGGCCAGAGTTTGGCGCAAATTAGCAATCACAGATGCGTTCGCTCGGTGCCGCCACTGGGCATGTGACATTTGAAGACACCGAAAATTGGTGTGTTTACAGAATCACAATGATATTGCAGACAGCAGTGACACCGGAAGCAAACATCAAAATACAAAACTGTGTAATTGAGACATGCAAGACATATAGAATATCACATAGTTGTCACAATCACTGCCTGAAATTTCCAGTGTAAATTGTTCAAGAGAAAAGAAACCTTCAAATACATCAAACTCTGACATTTGGGTGATCTGAGGGGAGCCCGGCATTCCACTTTAAATCTGCCCATCAATAGGCAAGAGTCTCTGTTCAGCCCTTTTCTGACACTAGTGATCCGCTGTGATGGTCTGATAACATGCCGTGGCATTTAGTGCCCACGCGGCTTCGATACAGATGCCAATGGTGGGCTGGAGTGTCTTCGATTTGCTTGGTGAGGTTAATACAAAGTGACATAGGATTTTGTCTACATTCCTTCTAAGCAGAGGTCTGTCAACACATTGACTTCACAGCATGACAAGAACACAAGCGGCCAAAAATACCCACATAGCTGCAAGCAAAATCATTGAACACACAAAATATTATAAGAGCCCTTGTTTTTGACATACATTCTCCAAAATTGGCCCTACATCAGGGCCTGTGAATATAATTTTTTTTCATTTGCTTTGTTATGAACAAAACTGTTGCTTTCACCATCTTAATGTTTTTTGCAAAAAAAGCAAAACTTTATTAATGTAAACCAATAATAAGTTTGACAATAAAACCGTCCATCTCCCATATGACAAAAATGTACTTGTTCCTTATCTCTGCTTTAATTTATTTACATTCTGACAGATCAGAGGGAACCTCGTCTAACCTAACTCAGGTAGACATGTCCAATATATGTCTGCCACGAAAAAATACCATCAGACAAATTTCACTACCAATCAAACATTTTGCAGTCTACATCTGATAATAAAGCATTCCGATAATGTTCCTGGGGCAATACATAGGCACAAAATTCATGGCACATTCATAAACAAAACTATTTTTATCCCGTGAGACATTGAACAGCTATTGCCAAACTTTTCTTAACGGGCAGTAATATCTGCTGGATAAAAATCTTTAGCTGGCAATGCTGGAAGATAATAATTATTTTTCGCCACAGCCCACACAGGAATGCAGTCAAACTGAGAGTGATGCTATCCTGGGAGCAGATAATTTTAACTTGATACTACCCTGCAAGGCATTGGCTCTTGCGCTGACCAAAACTGTTGTTTCGGTTGTTTCTGTGCCAAAAGCAAAAGCATTTTGAATTTGAAATGAGGCACTTATTCAGAAGCACACAAAAAGTAGACTATGAGCACATCGCAACATTTACATTTATCAATAATCCACTTTAAAAGTACAAGAATTGTAAAGCTATAAAAAGAATCGTTACCCGCTTCTTCGTGATTGTGCTCTTGATTGGAGATGTAAAAGAGGAACTCCTCACAGGTGTCGTGGTCCAGCCGAGGGCTGTCCTGAGTGCAGAGGTCAACTATGAGGGCCACCGCCTTCTGACAGAACATATCATGCCCCTTTCCTACAGCAGTCATGCTCTCTGACGCATCCTCAGCGTGACTGGATCCTCCAGCGGGAGACAAACACACCCCCTCTCGCAGCACCACTAAAGCATCCACATGAATGCAAGTTTTCGTCTTCTGGCGATTCTGTTTTGTTTTTGTGCCTCTCGAGTACGAGTGCAAGAATGCGTGTGTATATATACAGTTTTGTGTGTGTGTGTGTGTGTGTGTGTATAACAAAAGTAGATGTTTCTTTTGTTTGTGCATTTCATGTGTATGTGCATAATCATGCAAATGTGTGTGTCTGTGCCTAATGATTCACTAACGCCCCCAGGTATTACAGAGACAGCATTATTGCGTCACATTTAATGTCGAGATGCACAAATGAAATGCAACAAATGTGTTGGAGGGCGAAGGAGGGAGACAGTGATTACACAATGCTGAGGATCTGCCTCGTTCAGCCACTCTTGATCTTCACCCAGTGCCCAGGAATGGAAAGCCCATCATTATGGTTTGTTTTTCTCAAGCTGACCTGTCTTTCAGTAAACCTGTCCCTGGAGATCAGAGCCCTGTGTGGATGAGTGTAAGCATGGGGAATAGTGTGTGGTCATCTATGTACTATATATGTTCTCGAAAGAGTAAACATACCTAAACAACATTCATAATGACTAAAACTATATGTGACTGTACTTTATGGTCTGTAACTGTGTTGTTTGATGACTCTTTATATTTTATTTGTTTTTGTGCTATATGGGCATTTTAATATGTTCATAATAATAATATTCTAACTGATCAATCATTCTTAACTGTGTAACTGAAGGGTCAAGAAAAAATAGCATTTTGGGACACTTTGAATCTGTAAAGATAAACAGATGACTAAATAGTTTAATATTTGAATTCATGAAGATAAAAATAAATTGACAGAGGTAAATGTTCAGCTGTGGCTTTGATTTATAAATCAATTATGCGTAAAAATGGCTTTTTCATAGAGGGCTGATAAGCAGGTGCTTCTCTAGGGACAGCGTGTGTGTGTATTTCACTGCACTTCACAGAATATTATAACATACTGGAAACGTTGGAAAATGTCCTCACAAATAATGAAACCAACTTGTGAGCACATAGTTAAACAATGCTTATAAATTATGTTTTGCTTTAAATCCACTGATGTGTGAGGCTAATGTTTAAGTAAGCTTTGGTTTAGGGGATAGAGAATAAAATGAGCCTGGAATGAAAACAGTGGGAGTGAAATTTCCAGTAAAACAGTTAATGTGTTTTAGTCAAAGACAAAATGGTTCATTAAATGAACTATACAGATTAATGAACTCTAAATACTGTGCAGTTCTGTTTCACTGAATACAAGAGGTGACACAGAAGAAGTAATTGCTTGTTAATTGACATCTTCACTTACTGCTTAAATTCAGCCAGTCTCCCCTGATAATCTGTCTAAGAACTTATTTTCAATGAGAATTTATTGAAAGGCTGTGTTTCCCAGGCATTTACAACGTACTCTTTATAGGCATGCATTATACATTAAAAATAATTTAGCGCGTTTAGCGCGATGGTGTGCGAACGTTTGCTGTTCATAGGTGTGTTCAACTTTAAGCGGTGACGCGCGGACAAATAGGCGTCTGACATCAAAGTACCGCGATAGCGATGCGAAAATATATAGAAGTTGCCGGCTCTCAAATCGCTCTCGCGATGCTTTGAAGCCATTCGCCGATCAATTCTCTCAGCTACAGAAGTCGCAGGTGCAGTGCAGGTGTGGAAGAGTGTGTCGCGAATCCAAATATTGCGATTATATCCAAATATAAATGCTTACGGTATATAAGGTATGTTCACTCACGCTTAACTGTTCAAAATATATTGATGGCTATTTATAGTTTTGCGCTGTTTGTACACTAGAGGGTACACACTTCAAGTTTGTCCCGGTGAAAATGTCGTAAACAGTGTAAACGTTGTTTTAGTCTTTCATTGCAATGAAAATTAGCATAAAACCGGTAACGTCAAATAGTCTACACTTATAGAAATGAAGGTGCTTAAAAGGGTTTTATTTCAAAGCGATAGAAGAACAATTTCTTGCTTACCTTTATATAGTGTATAGAAACTTTGTCCTCTACAAAGAACGTCTTGTGTGACAAGTTTTTGTGGATGTTAAAGCTTCTTTAGAGAACCATACAGTTTGATATAGAACCCTTTAGGAGCCTTTATTAATAAGAGCGTACCCCCACTTGGGAGCCACTGGTCAAAGGCATAAAAAAAGCTGTGTACATAGACTCAGTGTGTGCATTTTGTCATGTACCCTGAAGGTTCAAGGTCTACCTGTTTTTTTTTATAACATATCAGGGTTATTCCATTATTAAAAGAACTTATTAGATAAATGCCTCAGCCAGGCATTGGTAACAAAGCGCTTTGGGACAAAATAGTTATTTTATAATTTTGCAGTGATATAATAAATCAGTACTAAGGCCAGGACATTATTAAACATAATATTTAGCAAGAAACATTATTGGAATGTTTGTCCTTAAAGTGCCACGTTTTCATGGAATACACAGGGTCAAGCAAGGACATCATTTTTATTTATTTTCTGTTTTAGTTTCTGCATCATTAGATTGTTATTTTATCTGACCGCTCTGATATGATTGTGAAAAGTGAGATTTGACAGGCATTAAAAAACTGCCACAGAGAAATGACTGAGATGACACTTCGGTTATGCATGCTCCTTCAAGTTCACAAATTTCCTCCAGCTACACAAATCACTCTATTGATGCACTCCTAACTACAGCCTACCCAGAAGTGCACTACACTAGAGTTAGAGGTTTCTAGGTCAATATTGGCTTAATAAGAGCAGGCAGTATAATGAGAAACAGCGTGAGCTTACAGGACCTGAGTACCTGGCTTTGATTACAATCAGCAATGGAATGTTGATGAAGGGCTGAATGTAGTGGTATTTAACGTTATTGTTGTTAGCTTTTAAATTTTACCAATTTGCTATAACTTGATTACATATGAAGCAACAATTTTTAAACTATCGATTCTGTGGATCCTGCCTTTTATCAAATCTGAGCTTTGAAAGTTCGAACTTTTTTGTATCCCTGAACCAAATGGGATAAGCCCGAGGCTTATCTAAAAACTGCTAGTACCTACTTTAGAAAACAGAGACTCAAACGTGGACTGTAATCTCACTATTGATTCAACATCTCAACACTCAGCATTTTATCTGGAAGGATATATTGCTGCCATTATTTTCAGATGTACCCATAGTTTTACCAGATAAAAATAAAACATGAAATACCTAGCTCATGTAAGAAGCCTAGCTGAGAAATATATGCTCTCAGTAGGTACCTTATGTTATCAAATTTGGTAAACAACTCAAAAATTCAAGGAGCCAGATATGGAATAACAAATGAGGGGGAAAAACATTGACAGAATTTTTATTTTTGAGTTCATTTAACAATTTCAATTCAATTTTATTTATATAGCACTTTCTACAATGTTACATTGCGTCAAAGCAGCTTTACATCAAGAAACAAAGAATAATAATAAAAACACAGAACAAATGACATGTTACTGGTATTATTGCAAATAATATGTTTGAGATGTATAAGACTAATTAGGTGTACTAGGTTTATAATATTTCTATGAATAGACAAGTGTTGACTGAACCAATAAAACCACAAAACAACTGAGCAAGACACGCGCTCCAGGGATGGCATATAATAGACAACATCTTATGGGACAGGGGTATAAGGGATTCGCAATAGTACCATGAACAACACAACATGCAAAAGTAGCATATATATATACATACACACATGCATGCATACATACATAAAATATATACAATAAAATATTAGACGTTTACAATTTCTAATATTTCAGAATAGCCAACAGGCGACAAAGGCAAGAACCCAAAACTCCAATGATGTATAGGTGGAGAAAAAAACTCTGGGAGAAGCCAGCCTCGACCAGGAGGGCCAGTTCTCCTCTGGCACGTTAAAAGTTGCAATTTGTAACTGTCTTGGACAAGAACAGAGTTGATTATAATGATTTATAGTTATTTATTGATGAAAAACTGATGGTTTGGAAAAAAAATATTAAATCAAATTTTGCCCCAAAGACATATCATCGTCCTAAATGTTTGTCCCAAAAATGAACCAAAAATAATAGTTTGATACTAAGGTTAATTCAAAGTTAATGGAGAACTAAAGTTAAAAGTCAAAGAGTTTGGAGTTCTTCCGTGTGGAAATCAACATCATCATCAGCGCTGAGTCTTCATGATGTGAAATGACAAGGCCAAACCTGCAGGTGCAGAACTTCAGTCTCAGTCTAGCTGTCACATGGCATAAGACGCTGCGCATTCAAATCCATGCTAATTAACTAAGGGCTCGTCTAATGGCACAGATGGAAGTGAAGTGTGTATTTATAAACACAGAGCGTGTTTTGCTAAAATGGAAGAAAATCAAAATATTGTCTCTCTGATGTGTTGTCGTGGTTCCCTGTGAGCGCTGGTAAAAACAGAAAATGAGATTTTATCCATGCGCACATAAAAAATAATGCTGACAGGCAGACAATATAACGCAACCCTATAGGAAACCCGACTATTAAATCGAGTTTAATAACTTTCCGTCGTAAATAAGCAATAGCAGCCTACTGGAATTACAGTACATTTTCTCTGTCCGTTTCATAAACGTCAAGGGAAAGCAAAACACATGAGGGAAGGGTATTATATAATTTTCCACATTTGTAAAAGCCTAACATTTATAACAATGGACTTTAATCACTGGCGTGTTGGGAAATTTCTCAGAGGTTACATTTGATCACACACGCAAGCCCTGTTCCTGGCTGCGCGTTAAAACCTGTAATCAAATGTCTCTATGTGCCTGCATACTAATTAATCTCCCTTAATAGGCACCTCTTGGAGAATAGAACATATTTCAGAGATAGTGTGTTATTTCCAGCTGGGGTTAAGAGGAGAGTTAAATGAAGCTTTATGTAAATTAAACATTATACTTATGTGAATGGCTTAATGTGGAACTTTTTAGAGGTGAATCAAAAAGGTAGAACAGTCAATGCAACACCATTTAGCATTCAAAAAGCTGTTTGCCAGTTTAATTACTGGTTACCAATAATGTACGATACCAGCAAGACGCACTATTTAGCTAACAGGGAACGTTCTGAGAACGTTGGCTATAATTAAATAAAAGTTCTCTCAAATTTGTTAAAAAGCATTTTTTCAGTAACCTTAGTAGAATGTTTCTTTAACGTTATATGTCATATATCAAAAAATGTTATTCTTTAGCAGTTTGTGGAACGATTTAAGAAAAGTTTACCGAATTAAAAAAATGTTCTTATAACCAAGCCATAAGATTAATATTACAAGCAGACATTACGGGTAGGTAAACTCGTGTAAAAATTTTGGTGAAATGATTCTATTAATAGCAAATGGTTCAAGAGTAAATCTAAGTCAATTTTTTGGATTGTATTTTTGCAGAATTGGAGATTCTGTGGTGAGCAGTACATGCGTCGGGTTATTATCTGTTCCCGGCACAGTCCTTTAATTTCAGTCTGAAATGAAACGGGTTGAACACAATCAACCTTGTAGATAAGTAGGAAATGATAGAGAGGAGCATAAATCCATGGCCAACTTTGATATAATCCGACAGAAGATCAAAGAGAGGGGTGATATGCAAACGATGCCCTGCTCTTTAAGGAGGCACAGACGCTGAATATTACCCTCAAAGACAGAAGGTGAGATTAAGAACAAACAGCGGTCACCTGTTGTGTCTATTTTTAAACAGCTCGTGCCTTTGAAGTTTAAAGCTTTCTTTAATTTCACACATAAACAAAAGGAATAAACGGAGATGAAGCTGGTAGAGTGAAAGGAAGGAATGATCCTGGGGGCCCACAAGTTCCAGTAACAGAAAAAAACTAACAATTTTAGGTTGTAAGAATGTTTCCCTAATGTTCTAGGAACATTCAAAATGTCTAGTTTTTTAGACGTTGTATAGACGTTGTTAATGTTGCTGCTTGGTTGTGGGGCAGCCGTGGCCTAATGGTTAGAGAGTTGGACTTGTAACCCAAAGGTTGCAGGTTCGAGTCTCAGGTCCGGCAGGGATTGTAGGTGGAGATTGTGAATTACCAGCAC
>JAZGTJ010000437.1:0-89978 GCA_036877575.1 Botia almorhae | reverse complement strand
GCGCCGCAGCAATGGCTGCCCACTGCTCCGGGTGTGTGTTCACGGTGTGTGTGTGTTCACTACTGTGTGTGTGCGCACTTGGATGGGTTAAATGCAGAGCACATTGCCGAGTATGGGTCACCATACTTGGCCTCACGTCACGTCCTTTCCTTTCATTATAAGAACATAATTTGAACATTTATTATTCGGTAATGTTTATAAAACATTCCACAAATTGAGAATAACGTTATTGATATATATATATATATATATATATGACTTTTTAATAACTTTGAGAGAATTTTTAGAGAATATTTGACACTGTTCCAAGGATGTTCCCTGTTAGCTGGGAAGGAGCCAAGAGCCATATAGAGTACAGTCAGGGGGCCTAGAATTCCTAGCAATACATTCAGTAAATAAACCAAGAGTTTATTTAAACCTGAATCATGTTAGCTGATAACAAACCTCAATTTAGTGATGCCTTTTTGTAATAAAATATGTTTAATCAACAAAAAAAAAACAGAAATCTAAACTCACATTGTTGTTTGCTCTCACACTTCGACCTATACGCGGTGTGTTTTGTAAGAGGACCACTGATTAAAGATTAAACACAGCACAGCAATTATCGCAATTTTCTTGATTTGTATGCAAGAATGTTGATCACGTTGTTTTTCTGTGGGCTAATGTCAGGGAGTTGCGTTCACTCTTCGTTTCAGTGTGGGTGGCCTGATTTGTTATCATAACTCAACCAAGAGCCTCCCTCTCTCTCTCTCTCCATATTGACTTTGTTATTAATGTCCCTGTCTCAGTTTTTCCACCTGAGGTGATGCGTGAGATACATTTTAGGAGCCTGTCAAAACTCCTTCACCGGTATGATACAAACATAGTACAACATCCCCTACAAGCCGAGTTGGAATGTTAAATTAATTCTTGGACGTGTCATTGTCATATATGTTTATTCTTTATAATGCCAGTGTTTGGTGACTTGGGTTTGGTAACATTGACATAGACTTAATGAACTTCTTATTTAGCAGTCATACACAATCATATTTATCATACACAATCATACCTGTGATTCCGTATTAACAAACAGTCACAGAAGCTTTTAGTATTTTTTTTAGTATAAATAAATGATATCACCTCTACCTGCACCTCTTTCTCTCTCTCTCGCTCTCTCTCTCTCTCTCTCTCTCTCTCTNTATATATATATATATATATATATATATATATACACATACATATGTGTGTGTATACATAAAAAAAACACATCTGGACTTCTACATAAGATTCAGTAAAAATATTAAGGCCTATTATTTAATGAGTAACTGTTTAGTCTTAAGTGGCTTTTGTTGTTTGACAGATGTTTCCATGTCCATTGAAGGCATTACGGCCACTTAAACTCAGATGAAAACTTTACCCTGTCTCTTCCCCATTTTGGTCCATGACTGTAATTGCACCAATTCACCCTGTTAACTGAAAGCCCAAGATGGACAAGAAAATTACGGGTGGTATACGATCAGCCAACATGACCACAGCTAGAGCCGTCTGAGTCTGACTGCTGCGGAGGTAACACAGAGTGCAAAGTTCCTCGTGACAAAATGAGCTCTGGAACTTTAAATTGACCTAGGACCAGCTGTCCTGTTCTCAAACACCATGCATAATGATTGTTAGAAAGTCTGTGCAGCTGGTCTCAGATCGGTGTACTAAATAAAACCATTTCTGAGCTCCAAGTTTGCTGCTTTTTCTCCAGCTGTGCCGTGTCTAATAGCAGTCGCTCGATGTTTAAAAATCAGCCAGGTGGAATGATGTGATGTTTGACTGTGATGCAGAGGCGTGAGATTTATTTCAATGTGGATAAATACAATCCTCGCGCCGTCTCCTGGCCTGTGAGAACTTCTTGATTTAATTTTAAAATGTGGTCTTTGTCTAATCACAGGTAACTTAACAGAGATGAGCGCTCCAATTTAATGAGACAAGATTGTTGTTAGTTGAATTTAGTACAGCAGATGTATTTGCAATGCACCAATAACACTCGCCAATAATAATTTACAAGCCTTAAAGGTAGGGTAGGCAATTTTGCAGTGGCTAGCAATAGCAAGCTAGCTTAAGTGTAACATCCCGCCCTCCCTTCAGAGCACTCTCCAAAGCCACACCTCCTCCAAAACTTATTGCATACATAGTTTGACAGATGAGTAGAACATCCTATCATTACCGAATGCAATGATTGGACAAGCATTTTATGGTCCTACACCCTCCACAGAATATATAAATTGTATATGTATTAATAAAATATATTTAGACTGTTTAACTTTGTGATTGCTATCAGAATGTGACTTTTACCACATGCAACAAAAACATTTCTAAAAATATTGCCTTCTCTGCCTTTAACAAACAAAAACAACTTAGCGCAGCAAGCTCCAAGCTTAACTTATAGGTTATACTATATAGGTTAACTTATAGGTTATACGATATATAGTACATAGTTAAAAGTTCTAGATGCTGCAATTTACTGAACTGCACATGCAATATACCCAACTAAACCCTCCAAATATTCTGATGACATCTAACTAAAGGTCACAGCACAACACACAACTGATTGCCACCACAGACAAAAATAGACGCAGAAGCAGCAAGATAACCCCAGATGCAGTTTCCCAGCAGCTAAGAACAGAGAAAGAGCAAAAACAGTGAGAAATGTCAGAGTAAAGAGGTCATGCAGAAAACTAAACTCACCTGTGCCAATTAAATTCAGTCACAGCTTTTAGCTTTAAAACCATGTTTAAAATGCACAGGGCAGTACAAATCATTTTACACCATTTATGCTAGGACTGCCAATCATTTAAGAAATTTTAATGTAATTAGTTACATAATATACAGACAATTTAATGTGATAAATAGGCAATACATTCATTGCATTATCAATATTTTATAATCAAGTTTCCAATCTGTCAAGGAAGATTTCTATATAAATATTTGCACTAAATAATTGCATGAAATGTAAGCAATGCTAGTTTGTATATGAATTGTATGTATATAATACTATTTATTGGGTGTTTAAGTAGTTATCCAGGGCTAAACGCACAAGTGTGATGGTTTTTAACATAAGAACCGATGGCAGGCAACTTTGACTTTGCACTTTGCTGATCCTGTCCTCTCCTCCTGTTGTGTAGAGAGCTGCAGGCAGAGGTTATTCAGGGTGAGTGGCAGGATAATAAAAACAGCAGAGTGAGATCAGGGTTCAAATAAAGTGTGATGTTGTGTGGGCGAGCAAAGAACTTCATCATGATAGCCAGTTAAAAACATGAGATGAGAAGATTGCAGAAGAATCGGAGATGTTATTGAATGTCTTCACATTAGCCGTGCTGACAGAAAAGATAACGTTACTACTGCTATATAATCAAAATATCATAATTCAGACATGGTTTAATCAAAACATTGAGAATACTTGAGAAAAACAAAGAAATATTAAATTCAGTACTTTGATGGTGAATAAAAAGGAATTTCAGCTATGTATCAACCACCTTCAAGCTGTGTGACTAAAGAATCCTGCCTGAATCTTTTATCCGCAGTTGTTCTCAACTCAGAAGCCTCTCCACAGTGATTGTATCCACGTAAAGCCTCAGCCCCAGCACTTTATTCTTGATGATGATCATTTGACTTCATTCTCTGCCCACTGAGGCTCCATTTTAATGACAGAGCTGTTCAGTTGCCCTGTGATGGGGCAGCTAATTGAAGGGTCCTCTAGAGGGTGAGTTAAAGCTGTTCTTCAGACTGTGAGGACATACGGTTCTCAAAGTCTCCTGCGGTGTAATGTCTTGTTATTTTCCCGCAACACAACCAGAATAAGCTCGTGGGCAGCTGAGAACCGTGCAGTTAGCATTAGGTCACTCTTAAGCAGTCATTCAGCTGTATTCTGACACAGCTCTGCCATCTCAGCCACTTCTTATGGTACATCTTTAGGTCTTGATTTGAGAGGCTTTGGATTGTGTTGTAGAGAATTTCCGAATCTGACAAGAGAAATTCATCCTTGAGTGAACATACCCTGCAAACAGGGAACGCTCTCAGAGCGTTGGCTAATGTTATCTAATAGTTCTCTTAAAACTATCAATAACATTCTTGCAGTATCATTAGTATAATGTTTTTTTAAAGTTCTATGACATATCTCAAAATAGTTATTACAGTAAACGTTAAACAAAAATCTTTATAAACACTAAATTTTTTTATGACAGTATTTAATTTATTATGCCTAAAACAATTTAATTTTGGATCTGATTCAGTGAGTTTAATCTTAGATGTTTCATGACTCACTTACTAACTCACTTAAGTTTAGTTATAAACTCTAGTCTTAGCTCAGTTTTACATATTTAGTTTTACAGGTAAGAACTAATGCTAAAATAAGGGCCCGACTCTTGTAACCAAGAAATTTCTTTATCCAAAAGAAACATTTATCTTTATCACAAAGAACACAGTACAAATGAGTGTTTTTCTTTATTTTTCACTATGTAAAAACAGGATGTAGTTGAAAGTGCATTTGCATTTCTGAGTTTATTTGTGGCGTGAACTTTACACAACATTACAGATGTAGTGCTGTGAGTCACATGCGGTAATGAGTATTGCTGTGCTGTCCTTCGATTGAAAACAGAATGATTAATGTCGGATAAAGGGAAAATGGATAGATGAATGTCTGTTGAGCGCCGGCCACTCAGTGTAAGGCATTGTACTCTCTCCCCAGCGTGTATATGAAAGAACCAATTCTGATAAATGTGACCACAGAACAACTGTAAACAACTTTTGCCTAATGCAACCTAATGCAGTTGGGACGAACTGAAGATTTTGTGCAATAAATACATTTCCATGCGTCTTCTTTTGTGCAAAGAGAAAGCTAGTGGCTATAATGTGACTGAAACACAAGATAAATTATTTCCTTCCCATTTCACAAATGATGAGACATGCCAGGGGAATTCATTTGAAAAGGCAAAGATTGGATATGTAAGGGTCAGTGGAGCTTTGCAGATGATGTTTATTTTTTATCCTGCCATGACTACAGATCAGCTAACGGACAGAGCAGAAGAGAGCTCGTATATCAGCTGATGTATACTTACAGTATAGACCACATGCATCACAGAGGAGTGAGTTTCGGGCACCTGTGAGTCATGAATGTAAATGTGAACTTAATTTGGTTTGACACTAAATTAGCAGAAGCAGAATCATCTCAGCTAACAATTTTAGATTGTAAAATGTTTCTCTCACGTTTTCATAAAAACATTCTAGAAGCTTGGTTATGTTTTTCCAACTTTTTAAAATTCTGTTACTTTTTAAAACGTTCCACTAAACAGCTTGAACTAAATTGTTTATATATTCGATATTTAACGTGAAAAATGTTCTATGAACAAGAACTTTTTGATACCTTCTGAAACATTAGAGAATGTTAGCCAGTGTTCTAGGAACATTCCCTGTTCGCTGATACATATGATAATACATTTTAAATAACATGTATCATCATATTAACAAGCAGATACTATGATTTCTGAAAGGTTAGTGTGCTACACATTCACAGGGGTTGAGAACAATACCAACCAAATAAGATGAAGGGGCCATGCAAAATAGCCTAATGGTAAAATACTAATTATAGGCTGGGATTATAGTTGTTTCATATTCATGTCAGACACCAGACAATATCTGGGGCCCATTTTAAGCAGCATTTGGTAAAATGACTCCAACAGGTTTCCTGCCTCATTAATTTCCTCCTGCTGCACTGATGGAAGCTAAATTTCTGCCTAATTGACCCGAGCAATGCTCTCTGATCCCACAATGCTGCCTGTGGATCCTTCAAATCAGCTGAACAAATGTGACATGATTGTTTAAGACGAGAACTCATGTCAGGTGTTTGTTAGAGAATAAAGCAGTTTAAAAAAAACTCTGGTGTAATCAGGAAAAAAATTTAAAATATCTTCTAAATCATATATAATTGTAGTAGCTATAGAAACAAAAACCTTTGTTTACTTTTGCATCATGACCATGAATAATTCAACCATTATACAAAGAAAATGGATACCTGTCAGAAACAGTATTGCAACCTGTAATTAGGAAAAAACGCAAAACACGCAAAAATTCAACATGGGAAAAACAAGAACAGATTTAAAAAGAAAAACCTATATTTTTGCTGTATGTGTGATAGACTTAAAAGATAATAGTGCATCAGAGATTTGAAGGGTGCAATTTATGTTCCATGTCACAGGAAAGAGAGAAAGACAGACACTCGACCTGATGTTCTGAATTCAGACCATTTTAAATTAGAGTTAAAACTACACTGAAACATCAGCCGAATGAAAAAAACATTTTGACATTCAGCTTCAAGCTGAAGGGCAGCTGTGAATTGAATTTCGCTGTCAACTGAGGATAAAAGCAGCTGGACCATCTTTTAACTGGCAGCCATGTCCTAAAGCTGCCACTTCCACATTAAAATGAAGTGACCAACCCTCATCCGGTCACCAAAACCAACATCGCAAGAGCCAAAAACAAGACGACAATGCACTGTTACTTTAAATAAAATAAACCTCAGGCCCGTGGAGCTAATGATGTGTAAATTAGATGATAAAACACAGACAAATGAAGTTCTTACAGCAAATGTGGAAAAATTTAGACGAACACTGGGAACAAATCAGCCTGTTGTTTGAATAGATGCATAATGGATGCATAACTAATGTTCTGTATCAGGAAATAAATGAGCTTCAACAACTGTTTGATTTTTCCATGAGCTCAACAAGCACAATCATTATTTAGGTATTTATTGCTGCTTTTGGACACCTCTATTCTTTTAATGATGGTCATAGTGAAAAAAATGATTTGGCATGTTTTATTAGCATGTTTATTCCTTTAAAGCCTATGATAATTATGTTTGTCTTATAGAGTATGATGTATATATATAAGTGTGTGTGTGTACATATACTACCATATATATATATATATATATACAACCCATAGGTAAATAATAACTGGCTTCATAAAAGAACAAACTCTTTTTAAGCAATGGGGTATTAATCAATCAATCAACGGCACTATTTCACCCTGGTCAGCATTTTTTCTTATTTATTCGCATATGAAAATCAGATTGTAAAGTTGGCAGATAAATGTAGTCTCTAAGGAAAGTTCACTTGAATTGCAAAGCAACACTCTTGTGCATCACCTGATTACCAATGTTTCCTTGGAGATTCATGATTTCTGGTTGGAATGTATTACCCTACGTTAGCCAGGCTTTGCACTGTGTGTAAGAATACAGATTGCTTACACTGACACTGGAGGCCATTAGTGGATCTTAGTTTTCCAGTGCAGCACAAATCACAGCAACACACCTTCAGCATGCACTGCTACTTGCAACCAACAAATGTTAGTTTGTACTTACAAATGCAGGGAACTGATTGTTATTTCTAGCACACGAGCGCTGCCATACTCAGAATGCACTTGTGGTTGCGCCCGTGTGCTTTGGAGTGTGCAAAACAGATTTTAAACTCTCTCTCTGTCTCCAGAAGTGTTTATTGGCATTTCTATCCACACTCTGATTTAACAGTTGTATTAATAATTTACACACTGTCTGACAGTGAAGTTTTTTCCCATCACTCTGCTCAGCAGAATGATAACAGAACAAGCGGCGCGCGTATTTTGGCGTTGATCCTCGTAACGCTACGCTTCAGTGCCTAAACCTTACTCTCCATCGTCCGACTATAAAAATGACTAATACCAAAGCTTAAATGTTGACATTTTCATTAATTCCTCTGATTAATGGTCACAACCTGCCGTGGATCCCTAACGTACGACTGTAAATCCATGCTAACATTTCCAAGAAGTGTGGCGAAAATGAGAAGATAATAGACGCTGGATTTACAGTACGCAGAGATGCGACAGGCGTGCTCTGCATGCAGCTGTACTCATTGGATTATCGCATGCAGACAGTGAATTAAATGACCTGTTGTTTGTCTCAATAAGGTTTATAGGACAGAAGTAAAATGCAATTGTAAAAGAACTATGGAAAAGCGCATTGCAATTTTGTGAACATTGAATTTATCGTTACAAGAAATTGCATTAGCAATGTAAAATTTCTCACTTTTAAAAATGAATCAAAGAAAGAAATGTGCTTTCTTTTCCTTATTAATGAGATGGGTCTACGTTTAATATACCAAGGACACAAAATGTGTAAGAGCTCCATCTAGTGAGGAATATGTTACAATACATTCACGTTAGCATCCGGATGCTGCAAAAGATTATTTATAAACCTCGAAAAACTCTGAGAAATAATTATTTCAAGTTTTGACGAGTTTTAGGAGCCACGAAAATTACTGGGTTGCAGGATTGATTTAAAGTTACATTAAAGCAAAATATCTTCTCAAGGCTGAATATATCAAAGTTATGGGCCTGTTTCTCTGTTTCTTGACTTGAGAGCGTGTTATGTTGCGCTCAGAGGCATGACTAATCAATGAAAGCACCAGCATGGGGCCTAAACTAAAAGACTTTTCTGTCTTTTTTTCTGTCAGCATTTTCTTTGCCAATAAAACCGATAATTCGCACAGAGGGCTGGAGAAGTTCAGGAGCATGTTAGACCGCTGTTTTATTTCCTTGTTTAACATATATTTTAACTTTTTAAAATGTATTTACATTTTCATTTTTAGCAGTAAAGTGAATGTATAATATGTGTATAAATACAACCATATTTATGTTACAAAAATTCAAAATAATTCAATGTTCTCAAGTTTGTCTTTGCAAAGTACTTCTCCAGGATTAGATTAGCATTCTTCACTCATTATATTTAATTTAATATATTTAATATTTAATATAACATGTATTTAAAACTGTTTATTATAACCTGTATCTGTTATAACTTGTATGTTGTATTCACATTCAGCTCAAATTCAAAACACTTTAAAAGGCTGAAGCTTTCGTTTTTCATGATGATAAAAATCAGTTCTGCAATGTTTTGTTCAAAGACAAGACAAACCCTCTATTTTTCCATGTAACTGTTTACGTAAACAATAATCTCTGATTATGCATGCAAAAATTCAGTCTTGCCAGAAAAATTATTTTAAGGCACCAGGGGGTTTGGCGCATCAAAACAAATCAAAATCTAGCAAAGCATGAAATATTTTGCTAGCTCTGAAGATGGGGATAAACAGAAAAAAAACAGAATAATGACACACAGAAAAATGACATGCAGAAATGTTCTATCCACATGAAGATTTGAAATATAGTTTTGTGTTTATACATAGCTATATGTTTCTAGTTGGTCTTTTAAATATTAACTGGTCTCACATTCCAGTTAATATATAGTTATATATAGTATAGTTTTCATATTTAATGTTGTATTAACAACAATACGAAAGTTGGATTTAATGTTATGTTAAAGCTGCAATCCGTAACTTTAGCCTCTCTATTGCCATCTCTGTTTGAAACGTAATGATGCTTGCTCTGCGTACATCACGTTGGTCAAAAGCCAAACTGGCTTTTCCCAGGAAATCACTCTGATAAACTTAACATTGGGAATCGAGGTAAGGTTAAAAGAAAGCGTTGACCACTAATCTGCCAAGTACTTGCTTATTGTTCATTTTTACCCCGAAAAAGGTACAGATTGCAGCTTTAAGTGCAGAGGGCTGAAGTTTTTCAGGCTTGACAGTCAAACTTGAGACACGTCACAATGTAACTAGTGTAGTGTCCAATGAGGGTCTCTGATGATGCGGAATCATGGCGCTGACATGAGCTCAGAGGAAAAAAACAGGCATTCTAGCAAAGTTACACGCTACATTAAGATACAGGAAAATTTATCCCCGGTTCATCAGAGTTTACGGGGCACAGAGCAACAGAAATCGTCAGTTTTAGATTCGGTAAGTAAAAAACCGCCAGAGAGAGTCTGTAGATGAAGAAACGTGTGACGGTTCTGGTGTTGTTTTTCTCAGACAGTAGCAGACGGGTATTGTGTCGGGAACCGATTTCAGGTCTGTTTCTGTAGTGATAATACAGCCAAACTTTCCCCAGAAGCCTTCGTATTTATTTTTCCGGGATCGGAAATGTTTCTGTTGTCGTTTGCTGCGTCAAACTACGTTGCTGTGTTGTCGGCAGTAGGTGAAGACGTGCAATGCGTTGGATTAGTCACCCGGCCAACTCTTAAAATAGATCGTTGAAGGTCTTTTGGTTGTAGACTGTTGCAGTTCAAAGGGCCAAATGAAATGTTGTAAACCTATTTACCTCATACATCCGGCGTTTTAATTGTACATTTACATTTAGTCATTTAGCTGACGCTTTTATCCAAAGCGACTTACAAATGAGGACAAAGAAGCAATTTCAACAACTATAAGAGCAACAGTGAATAAGTGCTATAGACAGGTCTCAGGTATTCCAGCACAGTATAAGGCGATTTTTTTTAAATAAAAGAAGTACAGGTAGTGGCGGTGTGTTAGTTGATTAGTTAAGGGTTTTTAGTCGTTTCTTGAAAACAGCTAATGACTAATGGCCATTCTTTAATTGTGATTAAAGAATAGATCATTATTGGCCAGTTTTTGTACCTTATATTTTAAATGCACCGCTGTGAATGTGATTAACTATTGGCTACTGAGAACTGTTACAACTGTTCAACAAACCTGTAAGTCAAGCATTTACGTAGCATTTTATAATTTTGCTTAACTCTGTCCTTTCAAATTAGTATCAAATTAGCTCGTGCATTTGAATATTTAATGCACGTTTATTACCAGTCGCATAAAACCGCAGGCAATGTACCAAGTATTCTATGCCATACAAAAATCCTACTAGAAGGTGTCAGGAAAGTGTTTTCATTTAAAGTGTGAGTGAGGGCTAATATAACTGCCTTATTAGGGTGAAGAGAATCATGACTGTGGAAGTTTAGAGGCCAGACCTGCTCAGCTCCACTGGGCTTGAGCTGTTGGAATGCAGAGCAGTGGCAGCTGTGCGATGACAGGCGTTTTGCAGCCAGGTGTAACATTATTCATATAAGCCACTGCTGGGTTATATACATAGCATGGTTATGTTGTTATGTGAAGTTTTACAAGTACAATAGTAAAGTTTAAAATGGTAAACTGGAAGGTTGTGAAATTATAAGTACTTCCATTTGGGATACACATCATGGTTCCACTTTACAAAAGTTACATAAGATCTGAAAAATGACCTATTGTAAAATTACCAAACAACTGGAGCACATTAATACATTGATTTAGAATTTTATAATGATTGATTAAAATGGTGGTACATTTTTTACTTTATAATGCTTAATACTTAATAATATAATCTTTGGCCAATTTGTAGTTATGAAAGCAGTCTAATGATATAAATCTGTCTGTTTAAGTGGGCTGTTTAAAATGCAAAAGCCTTTGCTTTTGTCTATATATATTTAACAAAGGTGTTTAGTTTAAAAGCTCTGTATAGATATGGCAACAAATCACAGAGTGGGTTTCCTGTCTACAGTCACGTCTCCTAACTATAGATCATGACATCTTATTGACATGACATGACAGGAAGTCAGGTCATCACATTTTGCTCTTCACTCACATGTTAGAGTGTAAATGTAGTGCTGGTCTCTGTCAGTTTTGCTATTTTGAGGCTGACTGGTAAACAGACTTACCAGTAAGCACCTTGGCATTCGAGTTGCCTAATACCCAGCAGGTATGAGAGGAACGAGAGGGTTGCTTCATAAACCATGACCTATTTAAAGCAGGGCTTATGCGGAGTGTGAAGACTACAATGTTTTTGGCAAGTCACATAACTGTCATTAAGCTTGAACAGATGACAAAGTAGCTTTGTAGAACCATTATAAAATTGACCTTGTTCTCATAATGTCAGTCAGTAAAATTTCTTTTAAGACACTGCATTATAGGCAGTAAAGTTATGTCAGCATTTTAAATATTTCAAAAAACCCAGTCTCTCAGGAATCTGGTACATGCATCAGAGAATTCATTAGTCCTCAGCCCTTCTGCTGTATGCATATTGTAGGTCTGAAAACTGCAGTAAACCTTTGGGGCCTCTCTCTCTCTCTCTGTCTCTCTCACTCACACACTCTCTCCATCTCCCCCCTTTTATCTTTTTTGATGAGTGAACCTTCATAAAACTTTACTAAGCTGCCTGCTGCATAGCTGGAGCTCTGCAGAGAATCTGTAGTGTATACTACTGATGTTTGTACTTTCAAGCGCTTGTGTTTGTTTGACAACCTGTTTTGATACCTGATACTGAACTGCTGAAAATGCCATTTTATTTTAAACAAACGGCGATCCTCTTAGGCATACTAACAATACTTTTGACCACTTAAAAATGTAGTTCTTCAGCCTTTCGCAGAGAATATATATACGTGAATCTCTTTTATATTTACTGCAAAATGTAGTTTTTCACCTGATTAAATTACAACTTGAAGTGACTAAGTCACATACGTTTTCCTTATATGGAAAGAGGAAATTGTCATCTCTGAACAAAGTGTTCCTGAATCCTCAGCTCTGCTGGTGTTTGAGGAGTTACTCGAGTGGGGAAAGGGATGTTTCTGTAATCTTTCGGTGTAATACACTACCCCCCACCCCCCCAGCCCCGTGAAAATGGACACTGCTGGTGTATTTATAGACCAGACTCAGCCACGAGCCTCTCTTAAGAGACTAACGGTTGCACACATTCGTCATAACCGTGTGATATTTCGTTCTAGAAGCTACTGTGTCCTTTTCATACTGTGCTGTCTTTTCGTAATTGTAAAGGCTTTTGAGAAGAAACCCAGGTAGGCTAAAACTACCCTTTGAAAAATACGTTTTTATTTGAATGTCGAAATAGCAATGTTTTTGTTTAATTTCCAACTACTAATAAACACATCTATTCTCTGTTTAAAGATGACTCAAGTGTTCTGAGCAGAAGAACATCGAGAGATACGCTACACTACAGGGAGCTGCTATGGAGAAGCCAGTTTTACAGTCGCAGCCCTCAATGCTGCCCTTCTTTGATACGGCGCACGCCGTCAACCTGCTCCGCGGTATCCACGAGCTCCGCGCAGAGCGCAAGTTCTTTGATGTCACGCTGTGTGCTGAGGGAAAAGAGTTCCACTGCCATCGAACAGTGCTAGCCGCCGCCAGCACCTACTTCCGGGCTATGTTTGCCGGTACCCTGCGAGAAAGTGTCATGGACCGTGTGGTGCTCCATGAGGTATCAGCTGAATTGCTGGGCCTGCTGGTGGATTTTTGCTACACAGGCTGCGTCACTGTCACTCACGACAACGTGGACCTTCTGCTCAAGACAGCAGACCTCTTTCAGTTCCCGTCTGTTAAAGAGGCATGTTGTGCTTTCCTAGAGCAGAGACTTGATGTTTCCAACTGCTTGGAGATCCAGGACTTTGCAGAAGCTTACGCCTGTCATGAGCTCGCCACCGGCGCGCGCCGCTTCATACTGAAGAACATAGTGGAGCTGGCGAAGAGCATGGACTTCGAAAGGTTGTCGTGGAAGCGACTGCTGGAGTTTGTTTCGGATGACGGACTCTGTGTGGATAAGGAAGAAACGGCCTACCAGATCGCCGTGCGCTGGGTCAAAGCCGACCTCCAGCACCGCTTGCATTACTGGCCTGAGCTCCTGCAGCAAGTGCGACTGCCGTTTGTTCGACGTTTCTACCTTCTGGCCCACGTGGAAAGCGATCCACTGGTATACCTGTCGCCGGCCTGCTTGCGTTTGGTCAGCGAAGCGCGTAGCTTTCAGTCATATGAATATGACCGCCATGATCGACCAAGCCATCGCATGCGCCCACGTCCGTCTACCGGCCTGGCGGAAATTTTGGTGGTGGTGGGAGGATGTGATCAGGACTGTGATGAGCTTGTTACTGTGGATTGTTACAACCCTCAGACTGGACAGTGGAGATACTTGGCAGAATTCCCAGACCATCTTGGAGGTGGATATAGCATAGCAGCCCTGGGCAATGACATTTACGTGACAGGTTAGTATAGTGGCTTAACATTTTCTCTTTGTGAGAACAAAACACATGCTCAACGAGCTGTGCAGCTATTTCATACAAGTAAGCCCAAATTCCCATGAGCTTGCTGAGCAGCTTCAGTGTGCTTGTTCCAGAGAACTACTTACAACATGACAGCCAATGTATAAATAAATCACTGTGTATTTGGCTATAAGAGTTTGGTGATGGGACACAGTGTCCTGCCAGATGAGCACAGGTCAGGCTGCTTTCAGGTGATCAGTTGTCTTTAGAAGTGGACAATGTTCCAGTTGAGAAAACATCTTGGGCTCTTGCATGCTGCCTCTATTTATAACTAAAAAAACATGGTGCCTTTTACTCAGTTATATAACTTCAATAACTTAGCGAGCACTGACAGGCTTAGATATTTCAAACCTTGTTACCAGACGGTTATTTTAAACCATTATTTATAGCAGTAACCTTAAAGCTATGACGAGGAACACATTGGATGTTGTAAACATGCTTGGTTTTGTTACAGGTGGCTCAGATGGATCACGTCTCTATGATTGTGTTTGGCGATACAACTCCAGTGTGAATGAGTGGACTGAGGTCTCCCCCATGCTGAAGGCCAGAGAATACCACAGCTCCTGTGTCCTAAAGGGCCAGCTATATGTGGTTGCCTCTGATAGCACTGAACGCTACGATCACACCCTGGACTGCTGGGAGGGCCTTCAACCAATGCTGCACCCGATGGACAACTGTTCTACCACAGCGTGCAGGGGACGGCTTTATGCCATTGGCTCGTTAACTGGAGAGGACACAATGGCCATTCAGTGCTACGATGCTGAAAGCAACCGCTGGTCATTGGTCAACAGTGGAGAGTTGCCTCCATGGTCTTTTGCCCCCAAACCAGTGACTCTAAACGGATTGATCTACTTTGTAAGGTGAGAGAGAAGCTGAAAGGTGACATGTTATTTTAAAGGGCCCTCTCTTAGGGTTCACTGTGCTGGGGACAGTGGTAAAACAATGGCATGTCATTGGAACACAAGAAAAGAAAATCATTTAACATATTTTATTGATGTTTATCTTGTTATTGGTTTCTATAACAAATTCTATATAAAGTATTTACAAATAAAACAACCATTGCAGCATACAAACTAATAGACGTACCAGTTACTGGAAGATTATTAAACTAAAGATAAGCAAATTTATAATGTAATACTGCCACCAATAGAAACTTGGTTCTGCCTGTATACCTGCTGCTGTAACTAAGTAATGAACTGCTTGGTGACACTTAATATGTTGAAATCCCAGAAATCCCAGAAATCCCAGTGTGGATTTTCTATAGAGCATGAACAGGGACGATAAGCTTCCAATGCAAAGTAAACTTTCCATGTTTCTCATGATGGTTATGGTTTGTTTCAGGGATGATTCCGCTGAGGTTGACGTCTACAACCCACAGAAGAACGAATGGGACAAAATTAGTCCCATGACACAAGTATGACAAATTTTCCTTTTGTCACTTCATTACACATTATATAAATTACACGTGCATGTGTAAAGACTGTACTTGTAAAGGCTTTAAATATGTACACCACATCCTCTCACTCTCCACAGGTCCACGTTGGAGGCAGCGTCGCAACTCTCGGTGGTCGACTCTACGTGTCTGGAGGCTATGACAACACCTTTGAGCTGTCCGATGTGGTCGAGGTCTATGACCCCAGCTCTCGATCCTGGAGCCCAGCCGGCCGCCTCCCCCAGCCTACTTTCTGGCACGGAAGCGTTAGCATATTCCGACAATTCATGCCACTTGTTTCAAATACCTTCGAACCCATCGACTTGCCCGAGGCTAACGCCATCCACCTCCACAGACATCACCGCCACCAGGCCCTTCACAATCACAACAACAATGTCAACCAGAACCTTAACCAAGATGTCAACCAAGTCCACTGAGAGCTTTTCAATAAGCTTTTACATAAGACTGAAGGTTTCTTCATTCGACATGACATCACTACTTGGTGTTTTGCACTTTATTACATATTCTCAGTTGGGCAGCAGAGGGAACTGGTGAATAGACAATCAATGTTTGCATTATTTTACCCAGTAAACTAATGTTACTACAGCTTTAATTGTTGCATGCAGTTATAATGCTGGCTGTGTTTACCTAGAACAGAGACTTAAGTAAAGTGACTTAAGAAATGGTGCCTATAGTGTCTGGCCAATTGCAAGCAGTCCATATCATAAAAAGTGTATGGAGGTTTCACTCATAATTTCTTTATAATGTAGCATATTGTATTTTATTTTTATTTAATATTATTCAGCATGGACATTTGTGTTATACAAGTTCAACAGCATTGCAGATTGAAGTACACATCCCAAATGATGATGACAAAAAGAGGAGTACATTTACTTCTATCAAACAATATCATGCCTTCCAAAGCATTCCGAAAAGTTAATGTAAAAACAGATTGTTGTTTAAATAAGCAGACAAGAGTCTAACGAAATATTTTAGAAGATTTTTTTTTTAAAACAGCATAATGGTTTGACAGATAAACTTTAAAAAATAAATAACTGGGCCCCAGAATTATATATTATGTTCCTCAAGAATCACTTGTCGAGCAATCTAGAATGCATGAACTTTTGGGTCATACTCTTATGCCTTTGTATTTTAATAGTAATAATTGTTGTTTGTTTTAGAATGGTATGATACAGTTTATGAGGAACAGCTTGTGTTTATTTAGCTGTTTGCAATAATGCATTTAACGTGAAGAATAGGTGAAGCTGTTGTATCATTATGTAAAATTGTATTAGGATGCTGTACCAATAACTGGAAGTAGTAATTAAGTCTCTTTATTTTTCAGTAAGAGTGTGTATTTAAAGATACCAGTACTTATGAAACTGATTATTTACAGGACGCTAAAGCGGTACTTGACATTTGTCGTTTTATTTTTCATACAGAATGTTAGGTTTGTTGCCAAAATCGTTTGTACAATATGGGCTAGGTGTTTTGTGTAATAACGTTTGTATGTGTGGTCAACAAATAAATGACAGCCAGTGCTGTTACCTTGTTTACTGTCATTCGTTTTTAACAATCACATGTGCTGCGCCACCCTTCACAGATTTCGGGATTCAGGGTTCAACTGTAATTTTCCCAGAATTTGGGATTGGAACACTGGAACCCAACTGCTAATGAATACTCAGTGGACTTTTTTATGAAAAAATAAATGCATATCAAAACCATTTCTTATTGTTTTCATGCATGTGACCAACTATTATTATAATTGAGTTTCAAACGCTCAAACTTCATATTCCAACATAAACCCCCAGAATATGTATTTTAAGGTATTTTCTAGTTAGATCTTTCCATCAGTTCCTGAGCTGGGCAACTCCACCACCACGCTGGACTGATGGATGGGATATGTATCTGTCACCAACAGCGTCTGTTCCATCACATGTGCTACAGTGAACCCATCTTGCTCAGCTCCACCATCAGTCCTGCTGGTCACACCAATCCCAGTCTGCTTCCCATCCTCTGTCTCATCAGTTACTGAATAAGAGGCCTGGTCTTCTGTTCCTCCAGCGGAGGCTGAGGCCACCTGCTCCTCCACAACTGCCTCAGCCTGAGTCACAAGCTTAGCTAGGTCCTCTGGTCCAACCTGACCACCTGGCTGGCTTGAAGGACTAGATGAAGCAGCTGCATTCTCGTCCTCCACAACCAGGTTGCGCAGTCGTCTCTGTCTGGGGTTGTAGTTCTCCACGCGGTTGTGAATCTGGGAGTGTCTGCGCAGATGTGCCTGTAAGAGGTAGGACAACATTAACACTGAGATCTAACATGGTTTATAGTAGAAAATATAATTTCGTGACAGGTTAATCCATGACACACACACCTGTCTGGTGAACTTGTAACCACATTCTGTGCACTCAAATTTTCTCATGCCTTTGTGACGCCGTACATGAACACGCAGCTGCTCAATGGCTGATGGGATGTAACAGGACATGAAATTTTAATATTGTTGCAACAGATGACATTACATTACTTGACAGTCTTTCAATTGACATTAAATTAACGATTGCATTGTCTATTAAAAATGCAAATAGAGTTTCAAAATAGTTCCAATTATTTTTTAAATTACCAATGAAATGATTAGTTCTAAAAACATTACTTTTTTCAAAAGCCTCAGAAGTGTAACTGTTCCAGTAACTCACCTTTAAATGTTTTGCTGCATATTTGGCAGAAATGTGGCCGGCCTTCCTGGTGTTTGCTGGCTATGTGACGTAACAGAGGGCCTTTCTCAGTAAAGCGCTGCTCACAGAACTCACAGCTGTACGGCCGCTCTCCTGTGTGTGTGCGGTGGTGCTTGTCCAGACTGGCTGCTCACACATACAGCAAACATCTGGTCTTAATAATCAGTAATAACTAAACAAAGGTATCAGGTGTTACAAAGATTTGGCTTTAAGAAATGTAAACTATTGAGGATTTAAAAATGGAAAAGGTTTAAAAAAACACTTTTCCAGCTAACGGAACATTATTGGAACGTTGGCTAACATTCTTTGAAAGTATCAAAAAAAAGCTCTTGCAGTAACATTAGTAGAACGTTTTTCTAATGTTATTTCATTCAATTGATAGCTGGGTTGTTACCTTGTGTGCGAAATGTCTTGCCACATAGGTGGCACTGGAAAGGTTTCTCTCCGGTGTGTGTCCGAAGATGCATGTTGAGATTGGCTTTCTGAGTAAAAGCATGATTGCAGAACTCGCACACAAAGGGACGCTCATTTCTGAAGAGAATACAGCACAACGCACACATTGCCAAGTACCAAGTAAACACAAAACTATGTGAAACTGAAAAAACATCTGTTTTGTTTTGTTCACTTCGTTTATTGTCTGTTCCCCACACGCAGAAATAATTTAACTATAAATGAAGCATGTTTTATTTGCTTTGCTTCTTTATGGTAATAATTAGTGATGTCATACAGATGTTTACCTGTGAATGGCCTTGATGTGCATTTGCAGGCCGTTGCGGCTGGAGGCCCTGTGGCCGCACTCCTCGCACACAAATAGTTTCTCACCACGATGTTTGGATGCCTCATGCAGACGCAACTCAGTGCGTGACAGAAAACATTTGGGACACAATGAACACTGGACGAGACATGAAAGATTAAACATGAACTTATTACATTTTTAATCAGATATTACAGTTCCAAAGACACTAGGGTGAGAAAATAACTAGGATATTGCAATAATAAAATTTTCCTTCCCCATCCCTTAAGGTCCTACAGACCAAGTTTTGTGTGTTGGCATTAAATCCATGAGTCACTTACTGCATGTGGCTTAGGAGCTCCGTGAACTTTGATCATATGGACCCTGAGGTCTTTCTTCTGCATGAACTGCTCAGGGCAGGATGTGCACTAATATGGGACAGAATCAGCACAATGTGCAGTGACAGCCAAACCACTGAGGTAAAGTTTAGTTAACCAAAGGTCAGATCGTACCTTATTGGGCATCTCTCCAGTGTGTGTGACTGTGTGTAGCCGAAGCTCATGTCGCTTCTTAAAGGTCATGGTACATTTGGAACATGAAAACACCTGGCGCAGACAAAACGTCTATAATAATCGTTGTACCAACTATGTATTCCTAATGCAAAAGTGTGTCACTATGCATTTCAGTAATCAGTAAACAGTAATCACAAAAAAATTGATATTATGGTTATTTTGTCCACCAGTCAAATTTAGACCGCTCGTATAATTTGTAAACGGTCCCCTGTTAACTCACCACCTCTGCTCTGCTAAGACAGTTCCTTGCTTCATGTTCTAGCAGGTTTTCTTTCCTGTAGTAACTCTTTCCACATTTAGCACATTTAAAGGGCTTCTCTCCTGTATGTCTCCTTGCAAACAGACAAAAAGACAGTCACACCGTTAGGAGGAAATGAGATGTACTCAACCGGTACAGCACGGTGCTATCAGGTCAGTCATAGGTTTGATTCCCGCTCCACAAAGTTTCTTGGAATAACAAATGGTAATAATAATGTTGAATTACGTCAGGTAACGTCTACCAGATGCGTATGTAAATATACTGTTAAAATGTATACCTTGAATGCAATGTATATGGTACACCAAATAAATAAATGTAATGTTAACATTATTTATGCAATATATTACAACAACACTAGCCTCTTAACCTTGAAGGGGCAAGATAACAATGTAGCAATGTAAAAATAAAAGATGCATTCCGGCTCTGCAAAACACACCTGTTGTGAACTTTTAAGTAGTACTTGCTGAGGAATGTTTTGTGGCATGTAGGACATTGGACTGAGCCTTTCTTTAAGGCTTTCGATGTTTCTTCCCCGTTCTCTTTGTTGGTGCTTTTATCTTGTTGTTTGCGCTTTCTTCGAGGAGCCTTTGAAGTTAAGCAGGGTGAATCATGAGGCACATACTCCTCATCGGTACCCTCACTGATAATGTCCGTACTTCCATCTCTGTCATCATCATCATCATCATCATCGTTGACATCATAATCATCATCATTTTGATTCTCAACAGATCCATCCACCTGCTAACAGAAGAACAATAGCATGTAGCATTGATCACAGATCCAATATATGTAAGGTACCGTTTTAGTACCTGGTAAATGTTTTCTGGTAAAAGTGCATTTTTATGACCAAAAATAGATAAAGATAGATTGAGAACTGGGTATCATTAAAGAAAGTATAATCCATTATTAAATTCCATAATTGATGTATTGAATTGCCAGATCTGTCTGCATTATCAGTGCATTAATACAGCTCAAGTATTGTCTTAATTTAAATGATCAATTTATTAAATGATCATTTAACTTGCATACAGTGACTCCACTGGGCATTAAGCATATAAGAAATAAAGCATTAAAACCTCTATAAAAATATAGATGTACAGAGCACCTCAGTCTCACTAGGGCTGTGTTGTTTGAGGTGATCTTCCTCAGTGGCAGCAGTCTCTTCCTCTTTGTCCTCTACAGATGTAGTTTTTGTCTTTCCCGCTCCTTGTCTCGTGGCAGTGGACGGGGGGCTCTCCCTAACTAGTCGACTAGGCCCTTTCACTCGCCTTCCAGAGCGTGTGATGGTAGTAGACGTAGAGGCAGGGGGGTCATCATCACTAGCTACGACTGCTAAAGCTAAACTACATGTTTCTGACTTGATTTTCATTCCCTGACATAATCTAGTCTTTTCTTTTGTTGTTTCATCATGCTCAGAGTCTGCAGATGTCAGTGTGGAAAGTGGATTGTTTTCTGCATTTTCACTCAAGACAGAAGACTGTAGTGGTTCTGACAGATCCTGCAATGGTATCACAGAACCCGGCACTGATAGTCCACTAGCTGCATTTTGAACCTTTTCTATATTTCCATCGTCCAACAGCAGCTCACCAGTGTAAAAAAAATCTAGCAGTAGCTGCAGTCCATCATCGGGGCACTCTGATGGTAGGCTGATCTGTACACATGGTGTGTCTGAACTGGGATCCTGGAACAAGTTACTGAAGCAGGCAAGAACATTGCGATGTGCCAAGTGCACCTGCCCACTTGCTGTGCTCAGCATGACATCACAAAACTGACCAAGGGTCCTCTGTTGGTTGAGCAAGGACAACACCCGCTGAGCATGAATGATCCCCTGGGTTGGTTTCTCCATCTAGACAAGGAGACATCAGTCTATTTTCAATAACTATTTGCAGATAAAGACAGTACATTTAAAGTACAAAGAAAGTTACTATTGAATTTTGTTATGCCCATAACTACAATGAACACACACAAAATAGAACATTAAGTTTTTCTAGCTAATGTTTCCTGGGCTATTACAGTATTTATTAGCATTTATGATTATGCTTTCTGTGTCAAATAACGTTATGAAGCTATACAACTTTAGGAAATTCATATAAATTCTGTAACCTTGCAAGTATTGTGTTTTAAACTTGCATTTAAGAAGAGTCAGGTGTGGATATTCTAAAACCTTGATTGCTGTAGCGTAGTTTCTTATATAAAACTAATACAGAGAATATTTCTGCATGTTTGCTTATTTACGCTCACGTACGTTTTTCTGTACCAAACTATTGACTCATGAATACATTAGTGTTACCTCCTAAACGTTAACCACGATGTCCGCATTTTAATGACGCTCCCTAAACTACTTGCCTTACAATCAGAAGTGTATGACTCACCTTTCTCGTAAACTAGACTATTGTTTTCATCTTTCTTTTTGTATACTGAAACTATACATATATGTGTAATTATTTTGACTAAATAATATACTTTGTTACGTTAAATGCTTTATTTAAGCTACACAACAAGAAGCCATGTTGAAACAGAAACGGGAAGTGACGTTGAGATTTTGTTGCCTTGTATAGTAGTTGGCCATACAACACATTGCGCTGGGTTAGACCTTTTCTACATATTGAACGGTTCGAATGGTTTATTCCCGATTACCATACTAGACGCAAATTCTTAAATTTTATTGAATGTGAAGGTATAGAATCAGTATGTGTACTATTTTATTATAGTAGTATAAAATTAATCTCCATTCAAACTCTGGGATATATTTTATTATCCATCACATTGCATATTCGCGTTAGCCAGCATGTTTTACGTTTCCCCTTCATTTCTGCTGTATTTATGCTTTCAGTCGTATTGTTCTATCAAACAAACAATGTCCATGTGATCGTAAAGGAGACCAAAGAGGGAAATGAACAGTTTTGTCCTGCCCAGTGGAGTGGAACAATAGCAGCATCGTGCAGTGTAATTTTAGTGTTCACATGGAAACTACCGCCAATCATATAGAAATACAGTGGACAAGCATATTTATAGTAGATCTTAAACGTATTTAATTTTTGTGATTTGATTGGCATTTATTCGAAAAGCAGCTTTTGTAGTACAGTTACAAGGCTTTTTACTTCACCAAACGGGTAAGTCAACTATAGGCATGGTTTCAGTTAAAAGAACAGTAAGCGCTCAGTTCCAGGACCATAAATTAAGGTGGTTTTAAGTATAATTATTATTACTGTAGCCGTTTGTGAATTGTTGATCATAAATTACATTCGATCAACTCCGTAAACCAAGCGAGATTGCTAAACACATTGGCACTTTGTGTGACTCCTGGTGTGTTAGGTGTGTTGATACTGACATTATTGTGCGCTTCATTAACAGGTGCCACCCTGCTCTGGGTTTATGTCGTCTTTAGTTTTTAGTTCATTGGTTAACAATGAAAGTACAGAAAGCTTCCTCTCAGGCCCAACATGAGCAACGAAAATCCACTAAACACCGCACTCTGGATAACAGGCGCAGAAGAATGCAGAATATGCTAAAGAAACCAGCTCTACTAAATGCAAGTCCTGGGACTGCTAAGTTGGAGCAACAGCTCACCAAAAGAGACAAACCCCGGTTAAAACGACTGAAGAAGTTGTATGCCAAGCCAGTGCATGTGAACGCTGAAAGCAGTGTTTCTGAAGACGGAAAGCTGAAGACCACTTCTGGGACTTTTGCTCATACAAATGGAGGCACAGAACTTGAGTGTAGCAGCAATTCGGAGGAGTTTCAGGAATGGAACGCATATGCCAAGAGCTTCGTTCGGAACGGCATGGAAAGTTCAACCGCACCGGACACAGACCAGGTGGAGGATGAGGCTCAGTACCATGCCCAGCTTGATCACTCTCAGAACCGTGCAGTTTTGGTCCTGCAACGAGGCCAGGTAGAAGAATAATCTGATTAGACATTTTAGTAATTTTATTGCACTTTAAAGCATTATGACATTGATTCTCATCAATGAAAACTAGTGTTTACGTTGTAGTTTAGGCAGGTCTGCCTGACTTTTGTGTCTGATGTCTGCACAGGCCTTGTGTTTCCGTGGGAAGTGCCAGCTTACTTGCCTTTATGGACATGTGGAGGTGCTGGGCTTCACCATAGAGGAGGGCCAGCAGCCTTACCACATTTTCTCTCCACCCTCACACTGCCCTCTCACCATCACAGCCTTGGGAAACAACTCCCCATCCAGCAGGAACAAGAAAGAGGGACGGCTGGAAGCGAAAGCCATTGTTCGCAAATACTTGTCTTCAGGTAAAATTAAACATAAACGCCTATTTCTACTTTTCTATATAAAATCTGTTTCTACCTGTACGTATGTTCCTTTTTTATATAAGTTTTCTAATGCTGTGTTGTTTTTTGTATTTGTCCATTTATTTGTCCATTTTGATGTTCTAGAGCCATGTAAAAGACTAATCAGTGAGGTGAACTCAGACTCCTGTGTGGTGCTCCTAGAACCCTTGGACACGCCCCTCACCCATTTTCTCAACAGCTTTTCAGAACTCCGTGAGATCTTTGGCTTGACTTCTGTAAGTTTATTTGTTTAAAGGGCCATGCACATGGATATTTAAAGTAAACGTTAAAACTGATATCATTTGTGGGCTGTAGTTAGTTGCACGGAAATGACATACAGCAGCTATATAATATGGAGATTTTTGGTGATGTATTTTGTGTGTCTTTCAGCTGGAACTAAAATCTCAGGCTGCCATCTATAACTCTGCTCTGTCAGCTGTGGGCGTAACACCATTGCGGGGACCCTGTGCGCAAGGTCTAGTGATTTCACCTAGCTACAGAGAGGCTCTAAGCAGTTTGGTCAGTGCGTGGGAAGGTACTACATGTTAATGGTTCTCTCTTTAAACCATTTTTAAACCAAGATAGTGTCTGATTATCAATGCTGATCAAATTTGTAAGGAACGCACAATTAAAATTCATTATTGTGACCTTTGAACTCTTGTCTATGTGAAACCCCAAAAAATGTTGTGCTCTTTGTCTAGGGGAGTTTGACCGCTGTCCCATAATTCTTGTGTGTGGTGCAAAAAGCTCCGGCAAGTCCACCTTTACTCGGCACCTCATTAACAGCCTGTTAAATCAGTGAGTTCAACCCATTTATTTCATCAGTTTAGTAATAACAGAATGAATAATAAACCTTTCAAATTATGTTGTTGTATTGGCCACATGCTAAGTTTGGGATGATAGCAGATAAGGTTCACATGCGTAGTGAGTTTAAATAGTGCTTTTCTTGCCTTGTCACGATTGATATGTGCAGCACTGCAAGTGTGGAATATTTGGAGTGTGACTTAGGCCAGACTGAGTTTACCCCTCCTGGATGCCTCTCCTTAAACACAGTCACAGAACCACTGCTGGGTATGTGTCGTGCTTTAAATCTTCATGCAGCCACATGCACATGTCCTGTTGAAATGTAAAAATGTCCTCTGAATTTAGCGTGTTCATTGTACATACACAAAACAATTGACATGTTTGTGGTTATGGGATTCTATAGGGCCTCCGTTCACACACCTGCATGATCCAGAGCACATGGTGTACTATGGTCAGGCAGATTGTTCTGCTGACATAGAACGTTATCTGGAGTCCCTCAAATCCCTTTGGCGCCACTGCAGCGGAGAGAGTCCTGTCGTCATCAACACTATGGGCTGGGTCAAAGGTCAGCCATAAAAAGAAGCTAATGACACGGGAATATTGTAGACATATTGATCTGAAAGAAAATATAATGGGTGTCAATGGGTTATGGTTGTCAATTTTTTGCGGTTTTATTTTTTTAACATTGCTGGTGCTGACAACGTTCCATCTCTCTCTCATAGGCCAGGGCTTTCAGATTCTGATTGACCTCATTCGTCTATTTTCCGTCACACATGTCGTGCAGCTAACTTACGGAAATGTACCACAGTGTCATCTCCTTACCCCAGACTTCCTCAAAAGTGCCCATGGATGGCAGACACATCCTCCGACACCACCCACCCTGACCGAAGTGCCAGCGAGTCACCTGGCTGTTCAGTCTCATGTATTTCTCCATGTCCTCTCAGAATTCGAAACCGCAGGGATATCTGGAAAAATGTGAGTCAGCCAGCTGCACATTTTGATCTTTACCGAATGCCTGTGATCTGGTGTTATTGGCTGACAGGCTGATGTATAATGTATTTTGTTTGTTGAACTGGCTGATATAGCAGTTGTCTCTAAGTTAAACTGGCACCTAGTGTTGTGGGGGTCACATGGCACATAATAGATGATAGTTTTCAGGTACCAGAGCCAAAGCAGTGTTTAACTGTGATATATACACTCCCCCATCAGCAGATCTTAAAATAAAACTGATTTTATTAGGCTAACAGTGTAAAACTTTATTAAAGCTGCACTCTTAAATTCTTTGCTAATTAAACTTATCTTGCATTCTTTCCAGGCAACATCAACGCAGCAATGAGCTGCGAGACCTGGCCCTGCTCAGCTACTTCAGTAAGCTGCAGTCACCTGATCCGGGTCCCATACGCCCACTCCACTGCTTCATACCCTACCAGGTCACTGCAGAGGTCTGACCTAAGCTTTGTATTTCTCAGATCATTTACGTCTATTAATTTGAATATGTGCTCTGTGCTTGCAGGTGCCTCTTTCTTCAGTGGCTGTAGGGGTAATACATTGTGAGGTCACACCCAATCACATCCTCTATGCGGCCAATGCTAATCTTGTAGGATTGTGCTGTCTGAGTGAAAAGGTTGCAGGCAGAGGAGGTCCTGTTGTGCTCTCCCAAACTCCCATCTGTCAGTGCGTGGGCCTAGGTGTGTACCAACAGCATGGTTTGGGGCGGGATTCAGTGCAATAAAATTCACACTCATACACTGAGAAAATAATACAAATGTTTACTTGGTAGTGAGTTGACTTTTTAGCTGTTTTTAAGGTGTTCTGAGAGGGGTGGACATGGCACGAGGTCTATATTTCCTGGTTACTCCTGTGTCTCCCTCTGTCCTGAAGCATGTGAACTGTCTTCTGCTGGGAGACATCACACTGCCTAAAGAACTGCTTACCACACAGGTGTGAATCAGCTGTTAATAACCATGATTATTGATACCATGTTAATACTATACATTTGATAATATTGTGAATAATCCGGTGTATCAGGTGGACACTTCAACACAGTAGGTGGCGCTGTTGCACGCATTAAACATATAAAAAATCACGATGAAAAAACTCTCTGCCTCCCTACACTCCTATTTTGAGTGTAATCCATTGGCCCAAACAAGAGAAAGCATTAAAATAAAATGAAACATGAATTGATAGGTTTATCTTTTATAATTTTTAGTAGATCTCGTGATAATGGTTACTATGAATTCTTTTGCCCATGATAACCATTCAGTGAAAATCTGATACTGTGACAGTCCTATCATTAAATGAGTGTAGGGTTACATTTTATAGACATTACCCATTTAATTAAAGGGTTCTTATGATTTATTTACTTTTGTATGATGTCACTGGCTAATAGTTATCTAACCTGGTAACGTTTATTAGAGCACACTTTCTTGTTGTTATTACTCATATACTATCTTTTTCTCTTGTAGCACGGCGTTGAAGCAGAACTACCTTACGTCACCACAGACTACAGTTTTGAAGTCACAGGGGCTGGAAAAATTCACATCTATAAAGGACTTCAAAGACAGTGTTTTATGAAGTAAAAGAGTTAAGCTGCTCTGCTTTCTGTGAATGACATTTGTATCCTTGTGTTGTTTTATAACCGAATACTGAGGTAAAACTTTCCATTGAATGTACAGTATCTTGACACAAGTGTCTTGGCTTTTGGAGTTGTATACTATGGAAAGATTGAGTGTATAAGGACATCTGTTGTTTTCTTTGTTTCTGGTTGAATAGCTTCATACAGAAAACATAACTCTGTCTCATGTTTGGATCGCTGTACTAGTACAGTTTTCCAGCGTGTTAAGAATACATTCAATCCTTGTTTTTCCTAAGTCACATTTCCAAACCAAGGTAATGCAAACTGTAAAGTATTAAAAATGAGTTTCATTTTTGTCAAAACTTGTCCTGTTTATTGTCTCAACCTACAACCCAGCCGTTCTGGTTTGATTTTAAAAAATCTTAGTCAAGATAAATTAAAGGTTCATCAGATTACAGTGAATACAGACTTTGATATACTGAACAAATATAGCTTTCTAGTTCTGTTTCAGTTTTATAGACAACTTTCACAGTCATTATGCAGTGACCACAAATCGCAGAAATTATTCTAAGTAACAAAAGTAAAAATGGCATTGACTTTACTTAACCACTTATTTCCATTTTTTTCCTTCAAAAACCTATTTTCTCATTTTGTAGTAAGAGACAAAATGGTTTGATATGTATTCGCTGCGCCTTCCAGTAGGTGGCAATACTCACATGCGCAAAACTAAAAGAATAATCAGATCCTTTTATACTTATATATTACTGTATAACTGTTTATATATATATATATATTATAGCAATTATAATACATTATCAGCAACATCAAAACAAGTCCTTAGAGAAACATTTAACACATTTTATGCAGAAAAAAACATTCAAATGATAGATTTAAGGTTTCTTTTTAGTTTCTATTTCTGTTAACCTGTAAAAGTAGAGATCTGTTGCTATTTTAAAATGGGCAATTTTGCGTTTTATCAACGCCTATTGCAAACTACTTTGCCCTAAACTGCATGCCCAGTCGCGAGTGAATGACGTCATCCGGCACATGATGTAAACACGAAAGACGGGTCTACGAACCAGGAAGAGACTCAATTTTGTTGGCGTACATTCAGTTGTAACGTAATGTAATGTAGTTGTAATGTAATTTTTTACTTGTCTGTTTATTGGTACGTTTGTTGTAGACTATTGCCACAAACTGATTAACACCAATGTCGTTATCTTGACACGTTGTCACGGTATTATTGTCAGAATGGATCCCAGGCACAGACAGATTCTTCGGCGGCACAGGACTAATCTAATCACGGCGTTAAATGTTGACGATATCTGCGATGGGCTTTTGTCAAAGGGTGTCTTCACCCAGGACATGATGGATGAAATACTGGTAGGCGGACGCCTTTCTTCTCATAGGGAACCTGAGGCTGCCTTGAATTAGTTTCAGCTAACAGGGAACGTTTTCAGAACGTTGGCTAACATTCTCTAAACGTCCCCTCAACATTATAGGAAACCTTCTTGCGGTAACGTTAATAGAACGTTTACTAACGTTAACGTTAATTAGCGTTATATATCATAAAAACGTTTTTCTTAAGTAGTTAGTGGAACGTTTAAAAACGTTACAGAATTAAAACAAAAGTTTGAATATCGTTATTATAACCTTTAAAGCAATAACGTAAATACAACGTCTAAAAAAACTAGACGTTTTGAGCCTACCCAGAACTTTTCAAATAACCTTTTAAGGTTTTTGATGATTTTCCACCTTTAAAGGTCAGAAAATATAACAACTGGCCAAGGAATATGTGGGTATTATTATTATTTTTAAAAATCCGTAAATGTGAAAAATCTTTCAACAGAGCAAGACAATCAGACGTGATCGAGCCAGGAAACTCTTGATAGACTTGGAGACTAGAGGCAGCCGGGCTTTTCCAGCTTTCCTAGAGTGCCTACGTGAGACTGGACATCATGATCTTGCGGCGCTCCTGGAAAGTGGAGATGCTGCTCGTCAGCCTCTCTCCACACCTGTGCAGCCTTCAGTGATTCCTCTGCCAGCCCGTAAGTGTGTCATTTATTGTGTTAGTTATTACATTATTTATTACATTATATACCAAATATAGTTCCCGTAATACAGCAGAACATAAAACATAAAGGCTGTGTTCGACTTGAAGCTCTTTTTTGTAATAAAATAAAAAAAACACTTCAAGTCGAACACACCTAAATGTTATGTTATGTTATGTTATGTTATGTTATGTTATGTTATGTTATGTTATGTTATGTTATGTTATGTTATGTTATATGTTGGCTTTCCTCTTGCTATCTTATCTGATTATATGATGCATTACACAGAGAGGCCAAAATACCCTGTCAATTCAGACAGACCTGATCAAACTCCTCCAAAGGTAGTACCACTGAGGCCAGGAAGCCTGCCTGTGCCCAAGCCAATTAGTCCACGTAAGTTATCATAAAGTAAAACAAGGTTTCTGATTTGCACAGTTTTAATTATTTGTGAGTGATATTTACATTATTTATAAGTGTTTGTATGGTTTCACTTGTTGTATGGTTTTGTATGGAAAAACAACTAAAATTTATAAATGTTTAAATAATATAAAGGCCTGTTTGGTTAGCAAAGCATGAATAACCCCTGATCTTAGAGCAGAATGTTGCTTTTCCACAGCTTCTGAAGGTCAAGGCGTGAGAACCAATAGACAGAGGCGTGATAGTATACAGGTAAATGCACCCACTCACTTGAAACAGGTGTTTCAAGTCAATGTTTATCATGTACAGTATATGAAAACATCAATGATGCTTATTCTAAGCATGTTCCAGTTGAGTAACATGGAATTAAGTACCTTTTGCTAAGACACAATAGTGATTGGAGTTGTTCATTAGCTCCAGTTCCTGAATCTAGTTAGAACTGAACCTGCAAACCGAATGTTTGTACAGATTAAACGTTGCGCAGTTAATCCACTTAAAAATCCCTTCTTTTACTACTTTGTTTATGCAGACTTACAAGATGGATGCCAGCCCGTGTGGTATTTGCTTGATTATAAACAATGTCGAGTTTGACTCGGCCTCTGGCTTAAAGGATCGTAAGGGGTCCAACATTGATTGTGAAAAGATGGAGAGAAGATTTAAAGCTCTTAACTTTGAAGTTGTTGCGAAAAGGAACTTGAAATGCAAAGTAAGCATGGTGTTTCCTCTTATTCTTACTGTAAACAGCTCTATGATGAATTACTGTCTGCTACATATTACACTTTCATTCATCAATAATAAATTAAATTTACTTATTGACACAATTCCATTAATGCATGTAAAGAAATGGACAACATTTCTCTCCCCTCGGTAGAAAATAAGACATGAGATGGCCTCTTTAGCGAAGATGGATCATTCTGCCTATGACTGCTGCGTGGTGATTATTCTTTCTCATGGCACTGAGGTAAAACCAGGACTGTATGTTTTTGAAGAGCACATTTGCTGTACTTGCTTTGTGTTTTTGAAGACTATTAACAGCTTAACCAAGTAGTACATCCTTTTAACATGACCGACTTTATTTGCTTCCTCATTTTGTAGAGCTCTATCATGCTATCATATTTTTGTAATGTTTCCATTACCAAATATTGGTGCAATTGTTCACATGTTCTGTTCCTGTGCTCTTTGTAATTTTGCTCATGTTTAGGCAAGCCATAATCGTTTCCCTGGAGCAGTCCATGGTGTCGACGGACCAGCCGTTCCAGTTCAGATTATCACAAACTACCTCAATGGCCAAAACTGTCCGTCCCTCCAAAGCAAGCCCAAGCTTTTCTTCATCCAGGCCTGTGGAGGAGGTAGGCATTTTAGAGAGATGAAGCTTGGAACTACCAAAGCTCTTCAATACTAAGAGTTATGCCAGGTTTACATCGCACGATTTTCACAGTCGACAGATCGCTGTTTGTCTCTTACTGCAAGACTGTCTGGGGTCCCGTGTAGTTGCTGTTATATTGCATCTTACACAACGGATCTGTGACAGGGGTTCACACATTGCACAACTTCTCAATAGGAAGAATTGCCGACAATGAGAAGTGCTGCATTAAATGACGTACGATCACGCATGAGACAGACAGATAGATGGTAGCAGAGATAGTGGCCTGCAAGAAGCTTGTGATCCAAGTTATCTGTGCCTTCATTTGCAGCGAAAAAGAACAGAAAGAAGCATATGAACGGGAGAATGGTTGGGGGCAAGCAGGCAGCAAGATTGTCTGTTCTGTTCTGTTCTGTTGCACTCTATGATTCTGTCCTCTAAAAGTCTCCTTGCTGTGTATCTTGCTCTCTCATTGGCTGTAGATCATTGCTGATGCAATTTCCAGTCAACACATTTCACACTACAGAACTCTGAGTCACAAAGTCAGCATGCCAAATATCTCACGAGCATCTGCAACGCATCGACGCTTCTCGCAGATCGCATATTTGTCAATGCACAGCTTTTCCTCAGATTTCTGGCATCTGACAGCGATTTTCACAAAACTGTCATTGAGTCCAAATCTGGACTAAATCATGCGCTGTGAACCTGTCATTAAAGTAATTATTCACAGGAAACTAAAACGAATTTTGTCATTGTTTACATACATAGGTGTTGTTTCGCAATCTGCGCTATTGTTTCATCTGTTAATGAGAACGTATTTTGAATCTGTGAGCTGCTATTTTCCATACAGTGAAAGTGAATTCTGATTTATATTTTTAGAAATATAAGGACAACGAAACTGTATAGAAATAGTTTTTCATTCAACTCGGGTGCCATACTCCAGGTTATCTGAAGCCATGTGTTTGCTTTGTGTAAGGGAACATACAGAAATTCAGTTCCTTTGTTAAGTTCATTTTGATTAGAATCTTCTTCCTCCAGTGATATCAAATGTCATTTATAATATCAGATATGGCAGCTCGAGACATGTTGACATCCATTATCATGCAAATCGCAAAAACTGCCATGTCTCTTGTGTGAACATGCAGATGAGAAGGATACAGGCTTTGAAGTTTCTCCGGATGAGGTGCAGCCCTCCATGGGTGGGGAGGATGACCAGACGGATGCCATTCCCATGTCCTCCAGCAGTGACTCTCTCAGTACGTCTGATGAACTCGATGCTCGGGCCACTTTGCCCACACCTAGCGACATCCTGGTGTCCTACTCAACCTTTCCAGGTCTGTTTTGCCTGATTGGCAGGATGAAGAATATTTTAGTATGCACAGTTTAACTGTTCTTGAGCACTTCAGTTTCCTTTCAGATATTGCTTTGAGGGACTGTACTCACAGAATAGTGGCAAAAGTACAATAGCTAAGGGATGATCTACATGCTAATATGTTTGCAGGCTATGTCTCGTGGAGGGACACGCAGGCCGGTTCCTGGTATGTGGAGAATCTTGATCGTGTGCTTGAGCAGAACGCTGACACCGATGATCTGGTGACCATGCTGATGATGGTTAGTATTAAAATAGAGGTAAAATATCAACAAAGATGTCCTTGAAGACGAAATCCACATAGCAATTGACTCAAACGTCAGTGATGATGCATACACTGTTGTAATGATTTTTAAGAATAGTGATGCGTTGTTGCAACATTTTCAACTTGTTAAAGTAGTTGACATCTTTGTAGAACTCGTAATTTTGATTTATAAACTAAAAGTATTTTATAGAAAGCTTGAATTTTTTGAAAAAGTTTTGTTTTCTTGTAACAGCTGTTGTGACATGATGTAAAACAAGTTGGAGCCATTTGCTGTTATAAGTGTTGTTATATAAACAAATAATTTATGACCCATGCTGGCAAAATGAGTCGAAATGAGCACAGGCAAATTGCAGGCAACAGTCTAATTTTAGGTTCTCACAAAAATAGGTTCATTACACCTTCATGTAATAATCCCAATGCTTCAAATAGCAGTTACACATCTAAAATCATCTTTTTTGTATGTTTTCTGAGAGGCGTCCCTTCTTAAATATTTCCTTTCGGTTTTAATAATCCATGAAAAATTGCTGTTTTTTCTGTGTTTTTTTAACGATTGGTGCTTTAGACATGTCTTAGTTATTTTTTGCGAGATTACAAAAAATTATGTTTTTTACATAAATGGAGGAAAATAACAAGAACTAATTTTTGAAAATTTGCTCATTGTGACTCATTTTGCCAAGAATTCTAAGAATGTGAACATGTGAATGATCATTTCATAATTACATAATAATTACTTAATTACATTCTGACATAAAAGCTTAAGAATGTTGGTAATAATTCCAACAGAGCATTAAAATGCCAATAAGACAAAGGTTTGTCATAAAATAGAAAAAATATTTTGCAAATGTGTTTTGAACAGGTGAACGATGCCGTCTCCCAAATATCTGCCAAAGGCCTGTATAAACAAATGCCTGGATCTTTCAACTTCCTCCGAAAACTTCTCTACTTTCAGCCGTCACAGTTATAATTACTTAAAGATCTGCACTGTCGCTGTATGATGTCATTGGAAAACTGATGTCACAATGTTTTATCAAAAAATATACTTGTCATTTTTACATCATAAACTAAACCATGTCATCAGAACGTTTTGCTGGGGTATTTTATTTTTAAAATGACAAACAATCAGAAATTCACCAGGACATACTGTTAAAAAGCAACTGTTTGCTTTTTTTATTTCAATTTATTTGATATAGTATGTAATGTAGCTGTTTGTAAAAAATCTGCAGGGTTACAAAACCCACGGTAACGCGAGTTATGTCTCTAAAAGAAAATCGTTTTCTTGGACTACAGTAATTGCCTGAGATGTAATCCCGTGGTTACTTCCGTAACGAGTCTACATAAACATGTTACACATTTGCATAATGTCTGCCCACTGGCTGCTTAGGTCCACCCCCTGGCTGCACATAATGTCTCAGGAGCTGAAACCTGATTATGATCATAGGCAGTACATTTCCTGCTCATGTTTAACATGTTTGACCATTCACAGCAGATAAGGCTATCTGACTAATCAGATGGTGCGCTTAGGAAGGGGGGCTTTAAAGAGACAGGCGCTATAACCAAGCTTTTCAGGCAGAGGGTGGAAAGAGGTAATGAAAAATAATCTCGGATGTATTTTGTCAGTCACCAATAATAAAATAATGAACTTTTGTGTTAGCATAATACGTTCTATTTAATATTTCAAATGACCTTTCATTATTTCTAAAAAAAATGGTGCACTAGTATGTGTGGTTTTAAAACTTTGCAAAACGTTCAATAGACTTTTAATACACTTTTGGTTCTCTTGTGGTTTTGAAAACAATGGTTAGCTGTTACACCATCTTCTCAAGAAATTCCAGATTGCATACCGTTAGCAAATTAACTATTGTCCTTTCCAGCCTTAAAAAAAATCTATGTGAATTTGTCTTATATGTAAATATAATATTTTTATGTTTGGTGAAACAAGACATACTGTCATATACATTTTTTTAAATCGTTCATAAAACATTTCTCTTTCTCGTCTGTATTTCCTGTATTAATCTCACACCTTTTTAATGCAGCTTGTGGGCTTGTTTATTAAGAGTGTGTTTAAAAATTATATTTAATGCAATCTGATCTATGCAAGTGGATGCTTCTTTTTCTGTCTGAGGAGCTACTGTTAGTTTACAGTCACATAACTCGGCAATGTACCTGAATCAAAGCTTTTATCCACTTTTTGTTTCTCTTACCAACAACACAGTTGCCTTTGTTGGCCTGATGTTTTATAGAAGTCGCTCGCAGGGTGACAGGTCACATAAACATATACGTTGATCAGTTATTTTAGATATCTAAACAGGCAGTGATAAAAATAACATTTTTCATTAAAGCTGTACCCTGGACCAAGCCTGTTAGATTATTTGTAACTTGTGATCTACAGTGATGAACAGTCATTGAGACTGTACATGTTTTTCTACCACAGTAGGGACCACGTCCCCACAAGGATGGTAAAAGTCACACACCTACATTCTGGGGACAAGCCAGCGGTCCCCACGAGGGAAACTGATTAGGAAACATACTAAATGATGCTTTTTTTTAATGTAAAAAAGCAAAAAGGTTTCTGTGAGGGTTAGGTTTGGGGGTAGGGTGAGGGTTAGGGGATATATACAGAGAGAGTATACAGTTTGTACAGTATGAAAGTCATTATGTCTATGGAAAGTCCCCATAAGGCATAGAAACAAGTGTGTGTGTGTGTGTGTGTGTGTGTGAGAGAGAGAGAGAGAAGACCACAGTGGGGGAGGAGGGGCCAATAAGGTGAAGTTTTACTCAGCTTTTAGTACACTCACTGTCAGCAGACACACTTTTGGAGTGGAAGGAGAACAATCTTCTTTCTGTATGTAACAGTGTTTGTGTGTAGGTGTGCAGGAGACAGAAAGCTTCTCTATGTTTAGTGAAACAGGACATATGGACAAGAGATCATAAGTCCAGTTTTAAGGGTATATGTATTGAGGAGGTCAATGTGAACATCAGGAGGGAATAGTGAGGTAAGTCTTGCTTGGTTGCACTTGCAAATGCCAAATGAAAACATGATATTGTACATAGAGTTTTCTGTAAGATCTTGTTATACTTTTTGTAGTTGTCAGTATTTGGTAAATGTTCCATATGCTCCGTTTGGTTGTAAGTACATGACAATAAGTATGTCATTGAGTTTTTAGATATTTTTCATTAGAAATGAATGAATTAATGTGATAATTAAAACAACATCTAGCAGATCTTACAACACAATCAAATGTCAAGATATTAAAGACAGTTCAAATGCACCTGGTTGAGAATCGTTAATATGAAACTCACATTTATATATTCTTCTGTTTTTGAACACATAAGATTTTTAGGTTTTGGTGAACACTTGTTGAATGCTACTTTCATTAGAGCTAAATAGGGAAGTTGTTTCTGTAAAGAGTGACAGAAGGAAAAAGAGAGAGTTGGAGGGGGGTGGCCTGCTCGAATGACTCATGGTGAGAATGTTTCGCGGGGCCTGATTTGCTCTCTATGCTTCTTAACACAGGAAGTTTGCTATCTTCCTTTTTCTGAAATCCCAGAGCTTATGTGTTCACTGAAACCGAACGCTGCACTGTAAATGCACTGTACAGTATGTTTTAGCAGTAGCTGATGACTTATGTTGTACAGTATAAAGACACTGTACAGCAATTACATTAAGCAGATGCCAGAAATTAATGCAATGCAGAAATAATTGGGGGGGGCATCTAGATGCGATGTGTGATTCATTTTAAATATGTCTATTTTTGAATCACAATTAATTCTAAAAGACATTTTAGTGTGACTTGCATTTCTGAAATATGAATTATGAACCTGTTATGATAGAATACATTCTACAATAATACATTTTAGATTACAATAATAATACATGTAATCTATGTGTTATCTACGTGTAATCTATGTAATGCATAGATTACATAGAATACAAAACACGTTAGATAATAATTAAACACAATGTCTCAGTACAATGTATGGTATGGTACAGTGCATGTACGGTAACTGGGCAATTTTATAGGCCTTTAATTCTAACCCACCCCATTATCACAGACTATTAGACCGCAGTTGAAGCTCTAATGAATTTACAAATAAACTCAAATAAAGTAAAAGGCCTTCCATATTTTAAGTATTTGATTGAGTCATTGTACATATTCCTTATTTCTGATAGGAATTTAGAGTATCAAACTCCATCTAAGCATTAAAATCAGTATAGAAATGACAGCTGGCAGTACATACAAAATAAAGGTTATATATTTATACGTGTTTTACAGAAACAACCTTCCTTGTCAGAAACAACTTCCCCATTTAGCTCTGATGAAAGTAGCATTCATCAAATGTTTATGAAAAACTGTATGAAAACGTTACGTTCACGAAAAATCTTCAAACACAGAAGAATATATAAAGCTGACTTATATATTCATGATTCTCAACCAGTGCATTTAAACTTTAATTCATATCTTGACGTTTGATTGTATTGTAAGATTCTTCTCTAAAATGATTTGCGTACTTTCATCTGTTTAAGGTAAAATTTTCTCTAGGTGGAGCGACAATGTCTTCTCACGTCAAACTGTGGAGGGACAGAGTGGCAACAACAGACTATGACACACAGATCAAAGGTAACGCCTCTAACAACAAACAGGCTTTTTGAGGAATGGAAAGTGGAACCTAAATTTAACTCCAAGCAAGGAGATGAAACATGCTGATCTGTTTTGCTCAAATTTGGGGTTTTTATGCTAACATCTGCACTTTCCTTATCACCAGTCTGACAAGATAGCATGAACACAAAATCATTGTGCTAAAAGATTGGCCCTTTAATTTATAATTATTTGTTGTCTGACACCATTAGAAGCAAATAGACGAGCGTAACATCTATCTTTCTCTCCACTAGAGGTGCGACTGCAGCTAGCCGAACAGTTGAGGATATTTGACGGTCAGGTGGAGCAGAAGAGTCAGATGTTGCAGGACCTGAGTGATTATTTGCGCAGACGAGGCGAGATCGAGGGGGAGTATGCACGCTCGCTCGACAAACTGTCTGAGAGATTCTCCTCCAGAACCAGGAAGTAAGGACATACTGAGCAGAAGCACCATCAAGTGACCTTTCTTGACCTTTATATTGTCTTGGTTTAATATATGAATTTAGCGCGCACAGAGACGCTAGAAAGTAAGGACACGTAAATGACTATCTGCTTATAAATATGTATTTGAATTTCACTGTCGTGGAATGATGTCACAAGCAAAGCATTACCTCATAGAAACAAAAGAATGATGTCACAAGCAAAACATTACCTAAAGGAGTGTTTCTTCCTTCTTAGCTTTTAATGTATTAAACGATTGATCTATCAGTTGATCTAAAGATTTAGGTGTTTCATGTTGTGTTTGATATTTACTCTATCTGTCTCTGTTGTTTACCAGGAACTTTAAATCTGATATGTGCCTTTTGCTCTCTCAGGAAGGAGCCCAGCCATCAGTCAGTGGTTAACTGCTGGCAGGTGTTATTGACACAGACGCGTCAGGAGAGCAGAGATCACAGCATGCTGAGTGACAGCTACTGCAACACTCTGCCTCAGCAGCTTTCACACTGCATTGAGCATGCTCAGCGCCTGGCCAAACGAGTATACACTCAACCTCTCTCTCTCTTTGTTTCTTTCTTGTTATTATTAGGACTTGAATTAGTGGTTTTAATAGTAAGCGAATTATGTTATCTATCCACTAACCCTGAATATACGTAATTTACACTATAATAACACTAAACAACATTATTTAGTATGTTTACAAAGCCGTTTGAAAAAACAACAGTTGATGTGTCCTTACAATGTAATATATTATATTGTAAATGTGTAAATGTATGTACTATAAATTACATTTTATGTCATATATTTTGTAAAATATATTTCCTGTAGCTTAGTTGGGTTCCTGAAGCTCAGTTGGTAGAGCATTGCGTTAGCAGCGCAAAAGTTATGGGTTCGATTGCCAGGGGAGCACACGTACTGATAAAATGTATAACTTGAATGTATTGTCTTTGCTTTGTATAAAAGCATCTGCCAAATCCATAAATGTAAAATATATATATGGAAAATATATTTTCCGATTGTGAAACTATTTTTGTCCCCATAGTCAGGGTCAAACCAGCACACACACACTTTCACATCCTTCCACATCTGCAGATAAGTAGATAACAGTTAACACCAACACACTACAACACATAAAGGAGCACACATGCCCACATGCAAACATCTTGTGGTATTCTCTGCACCAACATTTGTTTGCAGACATTGCATAGAAATACATACAAACACCTTTGGAATAGCCATCCGCCACCCACCTAAGCAATGTACAATTTCTGAGAACAGTCGTACCAACCAGCTCGGAAATTTTCTACCTCCCTCTGTCTTTTCTCTAATCGTTATTTTTATTGTCTCAGAGCAAGGACATCTGCACTCAGCTACAGGACGGACTTCTGAAGGTTACCACAGAACTTCAGACAGTAAGTTCGTTTCGGCAATCCATGAACGATTGTTAATACTGTTATCTGTCTGTTTTTCTCTACTATTGTTTTAACTGTCTCCTCAATGTTTGTTGAAAACCAGGCCTTGAAGACGTATTACCAGTACTACACAGAGTTCCTCTCAGCCGAAGGCAAACTGAAGGAGGCCACCAAACTGGAGGAGAAGCACAAACAAAGTGCTTCCAAAAAGATGGAAAGACTAATAGAGAAAGTATATCTTCCTTTTAAATACTAAACTATTGGCATTTTACGCCAAATAAAATGGTGATATTTGGAAACCCTGAGTTGTTTACTCAATTGATTCCTCTGGTGAACACTGCAGAGTCTCACCCTCAATAAAGGTTCTCAAAAGGTTCTGCATAGCAATGCCATAGAAAAAACAATTTTTGGATTCCAAAAGGACCATTCAATCAAAGGTTCTTTGAAAGAAACCTTTTTTCTTTTTTATAGAAAGAGAACCTTTTTCTACTACAAAGAATCTTATGTGAAACAGAGGTTGTTTACAGAACCATACAGCCAAAATGGTTCTGCAACGGCATTGTGACGTGCCTTTTTTAAGAACGTTTCTTCTGTCATGCGCATGGGCATCATCTTCCATTGTGCATTGTAAAGTGCAGCCAGGGTACTCTGCATATGAGTGGCACTTCCTAGATTATGCTGTGTGATTGTTGTGGTTACCTCATGTGTTTGTAAGGGTGACTGTTTGTGTGGCAGACAGTTGTTCCTGTAACGTTTGAGGTAACATTTCAGCTCCTTTTGTGTGCACAGAGGCAATGTAAAGTTCAAGAAATTCAGCTAAAGTGCACGAAAGCACGCAATGACTATCTACTCAACCTGGCTGCAGCTAATGCATGCATGAACAAATATTACCTTCAAGATCTCTCCAATCTCATAGATGTGAGTCCCTACATACCTATAAAGAGACTGTAGTATACATAGTATACATGATGTTCCATACTGTGCAGGCCTAACTTGACCTCTCTCCCTGCATGCTCGCTCAGTGCTGTGATCTGGGTTACCATCAGTCCATATCGAAGGTGGTACAGTTTTACCTGGCCAGTCGCCAGTGCGTCCAACAGAATTTGAGCTCGGGGTTACAGCAGCTGGACACGACAGTCTCAGAACTGGACCAGAACCAGGACAGAGACACTCTCATGCAGGCCAACATCTCCACCTTTTGCCTGCCTCTCCGCTTTCAGTATCAGCCCTATGAAGGCGATCAGGTACAGCGTGACAAAATGACTCTAGTGTAGAAGTGGATGAAACAGCTAAAAGGAAATAAGCTCGTCTCTATATTTTTAAGGCTGCAAGGTTTAATATGTCTCTTACAAAAAGAGAAACTTAATTTTTATGAAGTATACTTAATAAAACTATATAATTTAGAAAAATTCTAATCACTTTATGTAGTAAGTACTGGTATATTTGTAAGTGTACTATTTCAGTTCTACTTTGGATTAAATTGACTCTTATTTTACAAAAGTGTCTTTTAAGTAAACATTGTAAACTAGTTTACAGCTACGCTTTTTCTGAGAAGTACCTAAAAAATAGACTTCAATGTGTACTTATTTTTACTTTAAAAGTATAATAATAACTTTCTGCAAGTGATATCTTAATAGTAACGCATTTTCTATGTATTTATAATATTTAAGATTATAATATTTAAAATAATAATAAAGAGAAGATATTTGTTAAATATAAGCTTTTAAAAAAATCATGTTTTATGCTATGTATGCAACAATGTTAACTATACGTATGAAAACAAACAGCAATAACAACATTTAAGATCTTTTCTGAGTAAGACGAAGATATTGTTGAACATACAGTATCATGTTTCAGGTGAGTGAGGTGTCCGCCACTTGTGAGACGAGGAGTGAGTTGGTGACACGCTTTCAGCAGCTACAGTCCAGGCTATCTACAGTCACTATGGAGGTTGAGGAGGTAACACACACAAACACACACACACACACACACACACACACCCTCACACACACACACACACTCACACACTCACTCACACACACTCACACACACACACTCACACACACACACACTCACACACACACACACACACACACACACGTGTGTTTACTTATCTGTCTAAACGGGGACATTCCATAGACTTCTATTGTTTTTATTCACAGCTAGTTATAAACAATATAACCTAACCCACACTCTAACCTGCTTTTTTACAATTTAAATTAACTTCAGTTATCGTGTTTTTATATTGTTTTTACAAAAATGAGGACGTCTTCAAAATAAGGTTTCGCTTAGATTTGTCAGGTTTTGCTAATATTTTGGTACAAATTTGTCCCAAATATATGGTTAAGTAAACAAATACACACACATACAAACACACACAATTCAGTTTAATGCGGACCCACGATGAAATGACAGAATAGATTAAGGATATTTCTGTACTCTAATACTAACACTTAAACATGCAACATAATCCATTGCAGTCCGGGAAAATACTCCAGTCCGCTCAATCTTCCATGCTGGTTGGTATTGTTGAGGAAACCTTCGGATCCACCCCTGACTTTCCCAGCAGCCCGTCATATGAGGGGGGTTGTGATTTATCAACCACTAAGCTGAAACGCAGAACCAGCCTTCCAGATACAGAGAGTTTGTTCTTTATGGTATTCCAAAAACAACATTTTACCATAGCTTTTTACAATATTTATATTCATAGTATTTTACTTTGTAATTTACTATATTACTTGTTTTTTTTGTTTTCTTATACATGATAGAAAACCAGGGACCATCTCTGTAACAGCTCTTTAATATCAAAGCTGGAGGCCAAACACGACCTGCTTAAAGTTGCCATTCAGAGAGGTGATATTATATAGCTATAAGTTAACGATAAGTAAAGATAAGTATTATAATTTAATGTAATTAAATTTCCTGTAAATTTCCTTAGAGCATGGCGTTAACAACGCCAAGGTCATGGGTTCGATCCCATGAATTGCACATACTCAGAAACAATGTATAGTATAATGCAATGCAAGACACTTTGGATAAAAGCGTCTGCCAAATGCGTAAATGTAATGCAAGTGCCAAATGAATCATTTGTCTTTTTTTGTTGTTTCTCTAACCAGCTGAAAGTCTCAATGTTACCCAGTCCAGGTAAGGAAACAATTAACGAACAGAGTTAATGGTTAGATATAGTTTATATTGTCAACACATTTCATAATAATACATGTACTGTAACCGTGCAGCAGAAACAAAATGGCCTGTTTTGTTGTGCGGCACTGCTTTGTTTACCATTGATTATAACTGAACACTTCTGTGTTAATCAGAGCACACTCCAAAAGATCTGTGCGACATAGAAAGAGTCAAGTCAGTGCTCAGATCGGCCAGAAGCTCTTTACTGGGGATCTACAATCATACATCGAAGTATGTTCTCAGATTCAAGAAGTCTTCTGATTCATCGAGATAGGTTCAAGGCATCCGATTCACTCACTGTTTCCTCCCTATTAGGCATCAGGACAGCTCATCCCTGCGGTGGTGGAGAGCTGCATTCGATTCATTAACCTCAACGGTAGGTCACAACCTTGACTCCCAAAGAAACTCCCATGAAGTCATTCTTCCATTCCTTCAGTGTTAAGTCATGTGCTTCGTCTTCTACGGTAAGGTTTACATCATGAGGGATTATTTAGAGTTCCAGGCTCACAGATGGTGGTGAATCGGCTGAAGGATGCATTTGAGAAAGGTATGCGCACTTGTGAGTGTGACTGTATTCTCCTCCCTCACTTTCAGCATTAGCAGTAGTTTGTGAATTGTTTGATTCATTCACAGGCGATGATCCGCTGGATGAAGGCAGTTGTGACATCGACTCAGTGGCCGGGGTGCTGAAACTTTATTTTAGAGGGCTGGAGAAAGCCCTCTTTCCTGAGGACAGTTACGACCAGCTGATGGAATGTGGGCGTAAGGGTATTTTACTGGACTAATGTTTGTTTATGTGGTGTGCTTCAACAGAAACATAGTCAGGGGGTTGTTGTTTAATTAGCTAGTGGCCTTTATTTTACATCACAGCCTAGCAAAACTGTTATTTTTTTAATTATTTAATTTTAAAGAACGTTTTGTTGGGCAAAACGCATTTTACATGCAGCCGCATACAAGAAGGATCAATATTTTGCTCCATTTACCTAATAGAGACAGAAAAAGAGACAATGCAATATTATAGACTTGTTATAGACATATGATAGACTTTCAAGTGCATATATCTGTTAAGAGTGAATTTGATCAACTTTTAAGAATATTCTCATACATGCATATGGCCTCGCAACTAAAAGTGGACTTCAGCCACACAATTTCATTTTTCATTTTAACGGATCTTCACCTTTTATTCCTATTTAGAAATAGATGATGAAACAAAAAAAGCATCACAGATGAAGTGCATTATCTCCGCGTATCCTGGCCCGCTTGTCATTGTTATGAGATATCTGTTCGCGTTTCTTCACCAGTGAGTATCACCATTGGGTTTTGTCCTTTTTTGACCAGCAACAAAACATCCACACATCTGAATGCATGTGTGTGTGTGTGTGTGTGCAGTGTCTCCCAGTACAGCGACGAGAACATGATGCAGCCTTATAATCTGGCGGTTTGCTTTGGCCCCAGTCTTATAAGAGGGCCGGACAGTGGAGATGCAGCTGCCCTTCAGCGTATCAACGCCCTGGTCAAGAGCATCATCGTCCAACATGAAAGCATCTTCCCCAGCCGGACGGAATTACCTGGACCAGTGTATGAGAAGTGCATGACACTGGAAGAAGAAGATTGGTAAGATTTACCATCATATATCCACTTGTAAACAAAGCATGTACAAAGAAGACTGGGCAGTAATGTAGCACGTTTGGGCTTTCTCATGTCTACAGTGAGGCTGTGGCAGAAGAAGGAGATGGAGAATCAGACCAATCTCAGATTAAAGAAGCGAAAGATGGTACATTTAAAAATTCAGATTAATACATTTATTCATTTACATTTTCATTTAGATTATTGCCATAAATGTAGATACATTTACAGTAGATTAGAGTATTTAGACTAATAGAAATAACTAACTTAACCAATTTAATTTTGGTATGTTTTTAATGCATTGCTTCTGTTTATCATGTGCAGAGCTGCAGGGAGTGGCTTTGTTTGACTACACAGGCCGTTCCTCATCCGAGCTGTCTTTTAAACAAGGGGACCGCCTCGTTCTACACAGCCAAGCCTCTTCTGATTGGTGGAGAGGGGAACTGAACGGGACAAAGGGTCTCATTCCAAACAAATACATTAGTGTGCCAAGGTAGGTTTTTAACTATTTAACTATCCTTGACCTTTTGGATCCCAAAGCTCACTCTGACATATAAATAAACTTCTGTCTCGAGTGTTTGGATACTTTTAGACAGAATTGCATAGAAATTATAAAAGTAAACCATTGTTGAAGAGTTTGTTGACCCTATTGAATGTGATGTAATTCATTGACTACCAATTGAGATCCATTGAGATGTGAGGAATATTATTTCTCACAAGTACCTAGTAAACAATGTAGCAGCAGGTGTATCACTACTGAATCAAAGCCACAATCAGCTACTAGCTTCAGTCTACAATTCAGAGAGTTTAATATCCCTCAATGTTTTTCAGCGTGGATGGAGGACAAGATCAAAAAGGTAGAGATACTGTGAAATCCAGCTATGCTAGACAGCAGACAGAGGAACAGCCGAGGCTGGAGCAAAACACTAGGTGATACACTCACACACTCTACTGTGTAAACTGCCATATTTAGTGACTATGATTTATTAAACACGTGTGGGTTGGCATAATATGTTTACACAGATATAATCTAGCTGTACACATACATAACATTTGGTATATATAATCACAGGAAATGAAGGAAGCATGATGTGTACTCAGTGTGAACGTTGTTGTGCAATGAAAACTCTATTCTTACCTCACCACGATGAACTATGAATCATTAGCAAGAGTCACCAGAAGATATTTCTGTATCTACTCATATTCTAGGCCCAAGGTTTCTAATGACAAATCCGGGGTTGCTGCCAGCCATGTCACTTCTGGAAAGGTTTCATTACAAATACCCGCCGGACAATATATGAAGCCAGGAAATTCTCCAGGAGCGCTACGGAAAACTTTAGAGTGCGTAATTAGAGTTTGTTCCTTATTTATGAGGTTTCAACACCACAGAAAAAAAATAGTGTTTACTTTTGTTTATCATTTATGGAATAATGGATAAATCTGCTGCTCTTTTGGAAGTGTACATTTTTAAATGTCAACTAAAGAAGTGTACGTTTCCATGTCACTCTGACAGCCCTCAGACGAGGCGTTCCACTGTAGAGGGAGGATCTGGAGAGGATAACTCCACAGAAGTGGATAAGGTTGGGATGTTCCTCATTTCCAGTTATAACCAGACTTTAAATTGAATATTTTCAGATATGTTCAGATTCTGCACAAATAGGCAATATTTCTGCCCCTATATCTCCCTTACAAGTACAACACTACAGTATTCACACTGAAAATGTGCAGATTTGGCTTATATGATCTTCCCTAGATGTTTATATTGGCTACATGCACTGATATTGTTAGACTCATATAGATCACCTGCATAGGTTTAAATTCTGAATTCAGATTCTAAATTCAGATTTAAAACTCTTTTCTGATATTCCGATTGCTCCGACGTTCCCTACATAGACTCATAAGGTCAAATGGATTTGTTAAAAGCTCTTCTGGCAAAAGTAGGACTCACTTGACAGATAATAACAAACAATCAGTGAATAATGACCTAACCCCAAAACTGGCCTGCGAGCTGACATCATTACCAGCTTTTCAGGTGTTCATTTCAAATGCTGGTTGTAATCCCAGTACGTTGTTGCTACTGCGTGTTTCTCTGGTGTTGCCTAAACAGTTGCCTTCATGTCTTGTTATATATTGCAGGACGTCTGTCAGATGATGCACTCAGTATTTCAAGAGCTCGTTTCCAGGCAATCCTCCTAGGATTTATCCTCAATGATTGCCTCTTCTTCAGCTGTGCAGACGCTGCGGAAAACAGGTGGACTGGGGCTGGGAAACGGGAAAGATTTATTTAAATTGATTGATTGAAACTGATTAAATGGACTGAATAATGAGAACAACGTTTTGTATGTCTTGTCATTAGCTTGTGGTTGTCTGCTGGCTGTTCATTTGGGTTTTGATCTAATTTGATGTAAATGGGTTCTGATCTAATGTAAATAGTTTACATTTTAGCGAAATCACAAATTAACGTTATTAAAGTGACTTAAGATTATTTTTTGTCTTGTCACAAGGTTAAAGACATGTTGCAGTGTTGCCCAATAAACACACGAGGGCAGTCAGACTCCTCACATGTGACTCTTTAAGAGGTTCTGAACCGTCTCTTGTCAAAGTGACAGTTATTGGTCATCTAAACCGCCTTCCTTGCCGTCTCAGTTACAGCCATTTAAACTCGTTTTCTCATATTTTAACCACAACTGTCAGAGCACCTGCAGCGTGCACACTCTCGTCACATGTTATGAGCAAACTGTCACTGAAATAACAGCTTAAGCGCTGGAAATACTGGTGTGTTCCTATGATGTCATAGACTGTCATTTAAATCATTAGAATGGAATGAATAAATAAGATAACTGGTTTAAAATATTAGTATAGAATTCAGGCTACAGGGTACAAAATATCGGACCGGTCTTCAGTACTTTTCCACTCATTCTTCACAGTTTTATAAACATGGAAATGAACACCCTATGGGAAAAAGGGCTGTATAATACTAAAACACTTGTTATTATTTGCAATTAGCTAGAACTGTAGACAAGAGTGACTGATCAGGAAAATGTTATGTCTGGCATTTGAAGATGTGTTTTTTGACTGCTCAATATCCAGCAGTGCCAGTTATCTCGGCCTGCAGCCAGGGTGGCCTAAACTGAACTGAAGCTTAAGGTGTAATTTCATCCGTATTAGAGAGCAATGCTCAAAGCTTATGTAATACTTGTAAAACAAACAAGCAGATGATTCTTGCAAAAAGATCCTGGGTAAATATTTCTGTGATGAAGTGGAACAGAACATATTTCGAAGAACTTATCAGGTGGTGCCGTTTTTTTTCACGCAGACTGTGGGGTGAAAACGATTTTAGCGGCTGCTTTCCGAGATCTTTTTATTAAGCTCTCGCCTCTCTTATTTTCAATGTTTATATAATAGCGCTAATGCAGATCGGCCTTATGTAACTGCATGTGGTATATTTGCATTGTTTAATTATAATTAAGCTCATAATTAAGTTTAATCTGTGCACACAACATTACATTTAAACAACAATTTATACTTTTGGTTTTAGGCTTGTATATTAAACACTGTTTTAAATTTAGGCTTGAAACACTCTTCTGGAACGCTAATGAAATTCCACAAAAGTTTTTTTTTACCTGCAAATGTGTTTTATAGATAAGCTACATGTCCAAAAATACTTCGCACAGCTTTTGGGGAAAACGCACACCGTAGGTAGTCACTGAAGACCAAAACACTGATTCTGGTACTGTGAAGTCCATCATTCGTAGAGGAAAATTAGTCATAGGAACTCCAGTCCAGACGCTGCTTTGCTGGACTGTTATAAAACCCTAAAGTCATTGTTGTCTCTTCATGATAAGATCTGATTGATTTTCTTCATAAGCTTCAAAATTTAATGGGTTTACCCATTTCATGTCAATCTCTAGAGATACACCTCCTTCTCTCTAAAGCAATAGCAAGTTGTTAAACACACCTCTATAAATAAGCATTTCATCCAACAAAGCATACGCAGCTAACAGGGAACATTCTCAGCACGTTGGGTAACGTTCTCTTAATTTTCTTTTAAAGTTATCAAAAACATCCTTGCAGCAACATTAGCAACATTTTTAACATTGTATATTATATATACCAAAATGTTATTCTAAAGTTTGTGGAATATTTTAAAAACTACCGAATTTAAATAGTTTAAATAACTTATAACCAAGCAATAACATTAATATAAAGTCTAAAAACTGGATGTTTTTAACGTTTCTAGAACATCAAAAAAACATTTGTAACATTTTTGTTACTTAATAGAAATGTTAGGGAAACGCTCTTACAACCTAAAACTGTTAGCTGGGGAGAAGTGTTGAGCCTTGCCCAGTAGCTCACATTAATTTAATACTTCACTTCATTGCGTTTCCTGTTCTCACAGGAAGCGGATTTTAAAGGATTTAAGAAATAATCCAGGTTTCGAAGTATCATAAAGATACCATATGGTGATGTCATAGACTGTATTTACTGTACCTTCTGAGATGGATATCCATGTAAGGGCATATTTTTTATTTTGTTTGTTTTGCGTGTGAGTACATAATGTTCTGTCCCCCCTTTCAAGTAAACATTTTGTTTGTTTGATTTGTAGAACAGTTTTATGTGATTATACAACAACAGGCAATCCATGGCTGGGGAAAACTGAAAATCATCAAGGCATGTAGCGATTTTGAATTAAACAGATAACTCTATTTAATACATTGCAATGACATTTATAATTCTCTTTTTGGATTGTACAGATCACAGATTCTCAAATCGTCGTCAACACGACACGACAATAAATACAAATTTAACATTTCGATATCAAGATTATATCATGCAGCCGCTGGGTGTAAAAAAGTGCTTGACAAAAAGCAAGGAGTGTAATCATACAAACTGTTTACAACTAAACTGATTTACTCTAAAAAGAGTTAATTGGCAAGTCACACAACAACTTATTAGCTTTACTGAAAAGTCGATGTGAATTTTAAGATTTAATTACAGATTACAGAAAAGTGATGGCTCAAAATGAAATTTATGGCAATACTTTGTTTTTCTTTCTTTATCGAACATTTAATCTTAATGTATTCCACAAACGTTCGACTTTCATCTTTACCGTCCGCAGTGCATTCTTCAAATAGCTGTCTGGATGATCCAGGTGGCCTTTGACAAACAGTCGTAAAGTCGTCCTGGTAACCCTGACCCAACCCGTGATCTCTAACTGCATTTGCTCTCGCACTCCAATTTCAATTTCAGCCACTCCTGGGAAGAATAACAACAGTTCTCAACTTCCCCATTTGCTCACCATCTGCCTGAACAAGGATTTACAGATGTCAGATTTTGTAACCGTTTTCCAAGGTCCATAGAAGTGTAAATTATCAAGAGCACTATCCGAGATATTAAACTCATATTTTTAATACTTCATCTCACAGGGTCATCTATTTTACAGTTGATGCAGGTCTACAATAAATTCTCACTTATATGGTTACAAATTAAATTACAAAAAACAAATAGTAGCACATATTCTGGGTTTTCTAAAACATGTCTGTTTCCTATAGCACGACAATATACAATAAAGTCTATTTACAAAGTGAATTTTTGTCTCTTAAACAAAGAAAATATATTCAGATAAACGTCTGTTTCTATCGATATAGAGTTTTTCCTTATCTACAATGTATTTGATGTGTTTTATATCGTTTAGGCTACGTATAGAAATGGCTACAGTATCAGAAGAGGAGCTGTATACTTACTGTACATGGGTGGCATTCAAGGCACTGTATACAGCCTGATCAGAGTTTATTTCCTCTGTCTTTACTGTCTTGCCATATTCTTTATGACTTCCCATTCCACAGTCTTTATAAAAGCTCTGCATGCGGTTTTTAAATGCTCTGTTAATAGTTCAGCTGTTATTGTGCAATTAAAAGTGTTACACTTTTACAAATTGCTGGTGTTTCAGTGAACCATAACAGACAACCATAACAGTTGTATTCCCTAATATTATTATTCAATGTGTCACAAAATACCAATCCATCAACTCATACCACCCAAAGCTGAGTTTCCGTACCTTGTTTTGGCCAATATGGAATGTATCACTTTGAATTTTTGGAAAAATCATCTTTATATTCTATTGTTATTTTTATTATCTGTTTCTATAGCTCAGCTGAGCATCGCGTTAGCAGCGCAAAGGTTGTGGGTTCGATTTCCAGAAAACACACACACACACACACACACATACTAAAACACAATTTGAATACACTGTCTGCCAAATGCACAAATGTATTTGGTTTTTCTTCATCTGCATCATCTGACATTTTTACGATGCTTGTTGCTATGTTTTCTGTTGCGTGCTTGTTTAGACTGTTCACTTAGTTTGGCTTGCATTTACAGCAACTGTCCCCTGGATACAGTTTTCATGCAGGCATCACATAATTCTTCCTTTTCCTCAGTCCCTGCTATGAAAACACTGAGTCTGAAGAGAACTGGTGACAGAAAGGCTTATTAATGAATAAAATAACTAACTCTGAGGTAAAGCCGTGATCTTTCCCTCCTGTACAGTTATGATTTTGTTTTCATCTTTCATGCGCTATGGTGGATATTTGATGAAATACATGGTATAATAAATCATTTCATTAGTCTCTGAAGTTTTAATTTGTAATCAGTATTCAACATCAGAATTGCCTTTTATGGTCAGTAAACTGGTCAGTTCTTTGTTCTGGCTGATGAAGCAAAGAATGGTCAATGGTCCATCCAGTAGCTGGCTTGTTTTGCATTTAATGACGAAATAATCTTCACGTCATAAATTGGTCCTGTCTGATCATTAATCCGACATGCTATATATATATATATATATATAAGTTTTATAAACGTGAATCTTCGGCTGCTCTGAATGGATAATGTGACTCCCACATACTAAAGTCCTTGACCGTATCTCATGACAACATGTCTAGCAGAAGTCATTAAACCTTCTATATTTCACAGTGTGGGGCAGATACTCCTGCAGCTGTAAATCTCTGGCGGACTTTTAGAAGGTGGTTTGATTCATCTGTGAGGGTCAGAACTGGTTATCCTTGGTGGTGGTGGTGTTGATGTCACTGGAGTGGTCGTGCAGAGAGTTCCTGCGGGGCTTCGGCCGACAGCGCAGCAGAGCGAGGAGCTCACGGGACACGCTGCTGGAGAAGGCCGTGTAGATCCACGGGTTGGTGCAGGAGTTCAGACTGGCCAGCAACATGAGGATGGTGAAAGCCACACCTGAGAATGAGGGAAAGAAAAAGAGACAATCAAATGACTTTAATGTCCTAAAGACGCCATACAATACTGTTTTTATGTCTCATAATGTGCTCATGTGCTAACATTTTCTGCTGTTTTGCAACCGTGAGAACTTGTGCAACGTGATATGGATTTAAAACCGAATGTTATTATTTTAATTTAAATTGACCAAAAACACAATATTTTGTTTTGCATATTCACAACAAACGGATGAGCAACGTATAAAAAAATGTGTGTATGTGAAAACCTTATGTAACATGAGTATAAATAAAACAGCTCATATTTTGTTTGACCTTCTGAGGTTGACAGCCAGCATTTTATGATGGATGAGCACCTCCTCACCATTTGTTACCAATAACACGGCGTTTTATTTCAGGCCCTATGTTGTACCCTATTCGTGGAAAGTTCCATAGATATTTAACGGCTCCCTTAATGGCAATATGTTTCTCATTTGTAAGTAAACAGCTGAAACAAATGAGAAAGAGCTGGAGTAGGCGCTCGTACGGTACTGTACTGTTTGTGTGTACATTAGCAGCGGTGGTGATGAGCTGTGAACATCTGGTTAGTAATGGAAGAGCAGCATGGGAAATGGGTTATTTATTGGTGTTAACAAATGGGCTTTAACATGCATGGTGTGGTGGAGAGAGAGAGTGAGGGAGAGTTGGAGGGCACATGCAGTATTTATTTCCTGTAGCAAATACCAACTTGACTCAATGCATTGATCCATTCCTTTTATAACAGATCATTACTGAACTGTGAAATGTTACCATTGTATTATACATATATATATCCTAAAATTGCTGGAGGAGATCTGTATCTCTTTTCATACCTTGGTCAGGTGGGTTGGGGTCCCAGGCAGCCCAAAGCTGTACAATGAAGAATGGGGACCAACACATGGTATAGACCAGCACAATGACCAGAGTCATCCTCACTGTTTTGGACATGGCTTTAGACACACCTGTCAGAGGTGGAGGGAGGGGGCAAGGTGGGTTTGAAGAACGATTGGAATCTTCTGTAGTGTTGTTATGAGAGTTCCTCTGAAGAACAGAGTAACCTGGTGAGATCTGACAGCAAGCTTCGTGAGCTTCAGAACATGAGTTCCTACAGACGGCATGAGGTTGAGTCTCAATGCAGAGAAGCACATCGGGGGACTGTGAACTGTAACTTTGCGTGTGTGAAGTCACATCACTGGGACTGTAAGATTGCTCATAGCAGTCTGGGTCTGGTAAATTCTTAGAGGTGCCGGTATTGGTGTGGGAGGAGCCACTGTTGTTCTTTTTGTGGAAGTCACTTCTCGTTCCTCTCTGCATGCATGAGCGCCTGGCTCGCTCTTTGACCGTGCTGGCCTGCTTTTTAAGAATGGGGAAGTGAAAGAGCACCATGTTCTTCTTCATATCAGCTGAAACCACACGCTCTGACTTCAGGTAGATGTTGTCATGGATCTCTTTGAATATTCGCACCTAGATACCAAAAAAAGTCCAATATGTAAATTAGGATGTGATGAGTTGGTTTAAAAAGATGATTGTGATTATTTTAAGACCAAAAACGCAATGAATCATTTGAGTTTTGATTTCAGATTCAGTTTACTTTCAGTAACAAGACTGACTTCCTGGGAACTGCATTAGCTGGTGGAAAGAAACGTCAGCATTCCGCTCCTGAAATAGAACTACTGTGACCAAAACGCCTCTGCTAGGTCAGAGATCATAATCTCAACAATTAAGCTTGAGGACATTAGCGTTATGATACATGACAGAGGATCCAGCACTCTCGAATTATTATCACCTCAGTGGAAACGCTAAATGTGCCTTGTCATGGCATACGCCCAACGAACAGTTTTAGGTTGCAAGAACATTTCCCTAACGTTTCCATTAAGTTACAAACACATTAAAAACGTTACTTTGAATGCTCCAGAAACATTCAAAATGTACCGTTTTTATACATTGTATTAACTTTACTGGTTGGTTACAAAAAGTTATTCAAACATTTTTTTTAAATTCAAACACGTTTTTAGAATGTTCCACTAACAACTTAAGGATACTAATGTTATTGCATGAACATTTTGTATAACTTTGAGATAAATTTTTGAGAATGTTAGCCAACATTCTGAGAATGTTCCTTTTAGGTCGGTATCAGTCACTGCACTTCTCAGCGTGGTCTGCATTCATCAAGTGGTCCAGATACTCAGGTGCAACATAACTAGGCCACATAATATATCTTATTTATCAGCTTCATAGTACAGAACTCAAAGGAGGCCAAGTATTAATATTTTTGTTCTGTCCTATGATCTAAACTTCCCAGTGGCCACAATGAGCAGACCTATAATGCATAAAAATGCCAAGAAAAAATCATATGCTTTATATTAAGCTTAAACATAAGATTATGAACAAATTCAAAGACATAAAGGAGATACAATAAATATTTAAGGGTTAGGAAAAAATGAAGATGATGCAATAATGTAGTTACAGTGTGGGGAAATAATCAGTCATAACCCTGCTGGATACCAAATGCGTTCCAGGCAGCTGCTAGAAAATGATGAAGTATCTGCAGTTGTAAACAGCATGATCTAAGATTGACTTTCTGATTTTAGAAACAGTTTTATAAGAGAACTTTCAGCACTTGATATTGCAACGAGCATATCGCTTCACATGGGGTCTATCACTGTCCCTCCTGCCAAACAGAGCCCTCATATGGATACAGTTATCATTACATAAGGCCAGAGGAGGAGGATCCCTTAAAGGTAGGTTAGGCAATTTCAAAATGCAATAGCAAGCTAGCCTTGTAAACACAAGTTCCCACCCTGCCTTCAGTGAGCTCTCCATAGCCACGCCTCCTGCAGCAAATGAATGCATACGTAGTTTAACAGGCAAGAATGACATCCAATCATTGCATTCAGACTGAATGCAATAATTGGATGAACATTTTGTGGTCCTTTAGACCTTAGTATTTAGACCTTAGTTAGTGATTGCTATCAGGATGTGAAGAGACTTTGAACCAGCATAACAAAAAATGCTTCTGGAAGAAAAAACTGCTATTAAAAAAGGTGATGTATCAGATACTCACAATAAGTGATCACAATAACTTTTTACAATTTAAAACTTGCAGACGAGTTGGTTCAACAACTGGCTTACATTAATAAATGCTGACAGATAAATTCTTGGGGAATTTTGAGCAGTTATACATGTACCATGATGTCATGTGCCGAACGGCCTGCGCTTCAATGATATCTAAACAATCTGACAGTCAGACGAATGAAAACAAGCTTGTAGCATCAGAGATGGAACGTTCAGGAAGCAGCAGTACTGTACCTGGCAGACTGTGATAATCAGGGTAGGCAGCACAAATACAGCGACAGTCATCCAGGTGACATAAGCCTTCAGACCCCACGACTCGGCAAAATGCCCCCAGCATTCAAACACACCGGGCGTGACCTCTGACCTGGAGAATATAAACACCTGTGGCAGCAGAGGATAGGAAACAGAATCTATTACAGATGAATTTTAAAACATAAAATATTCGTTACAGTAGTCACTGGATTCTAAAAATAACGCATTAACAAATTAATAAATTAGTAAATTAACGCCCTTATACCTCCATATCTATCCTTACTGTAGCTCTTCCTCTACTCATACCCAAGTTAAAGTTACTGTATACATACTTTTCAGTATGCATCTAGATTCTGTTAAAGTGGTAAATGCAATTACACCATTTACCTGTACGCTATATTTAGAAGGCCTTAGACACATAATACAGTAACAGTACCTGTGGCAAACTGAGAACAAGGGCTAGCCCCCAGGCCACCATGATGGGTGTGTTCCAGCGTGAAACCGCCCCTCCTTTGTAAGCCTGCAGGGGGCAGCAGATGGCATTATGGCGGTCCACTGTCATTGCAACAATCATGAAAGAGGATGCAAACATTCCCACAATCTGCAGGTATTTCACAGCGCGGCACAGCACATCAGGACCTTGAAACCTCTCTGTGATATCCCACACAAGCTGAGGAAGCACCTGCAGAACATCACAGTATACTGCTGACGGACAAACATTACACTGTTGTGAATGTTGGCATGGATCAGTGCACCTGATGTTATCCATCGACTTTCTGCACGGAAGCTTACCTGAAAAAATGCCACCACAAGGTCTGCAAGGCACAGATTGACCATGAATAGGTGCATGGGTGCATTGTGCTTGCGTCTCCTCAGCAGAACCCACAAGACAAAGCTGTTCCCCAGTGTTGTGAGAGCAAGAACCAGACTTAGAACTCCAATCTCTGCTCGAGCCAGGGCCATGTCCCGCGTTCTGGGCAGAGTGGGCGGCTGAGTGGGGTAGATGGAGCTGTTCTGAGACACCAGCCAGAAGTATGATCCACCTGTGAAAGTGCTGTTAAGTCCAGTATGCTCAGAGAATGAGGAGGTGAAGTTGGTCCATCCAGCAGTTGCATGGACTGATCCATCCCAACCTGCCTCCCCTGAGATGGTCTCCATGCCTGCAGAGAAGAGCATGAATCTGTGGTGCTCAATTGATTCTGCCGTTTGGATATGAAGTGGTGACTTAACAAAATACAAAATTAACATTTAAGTCACCCTCCCCCCGTTCCTGATACAAAACTCCAATTGTTTGTTTTCATTTCCATATTTTCCAAGATCCGATTTGACTCCCACTATCCCAACCAGTTCAGTCCTAATTCATCTCCCTTAATCCTCATTGACTTCTAGTGCTTCCATCCTCTCTTATCAACTGCTCTTTGATCTCAATAAAATGTGGTTTATTTTCTCGATCTTGCAAATAAACAATACAAGCAAACATATCGGTTGTACAAATAAGACTGGCAGTTTGAGAAAGGGTAGTAGCATGAGACCTTAACTTAGTTAAACAAACAGAGCAGAGGAGGTCGGGTGAGCAACTGGATACAGGGCACTAAAATAGTGGTATTATTAGGTACCGCCCTTTAGAAGCTACATAAGATTTTGACATGTTTCCCAAAAAACAAAATAATACTAATAATACTAAAATAATACTGATCATTCGATTCAAATTTTTCATCCTTTTGGTACAGTTCTTCGGCATCTTTGTAATGTTTTTGTATGTTTTTGTAAAAGCTGGATCTCATTATGATATAGTCACTGTTAGAAAGATCTCAAATAAACGATGCAGGAAAACCCAAAAATGATTAATTATTAATTAAAAGGATTTTTCAAAAGAACAGCGGCCAACTTCATTATGCAGGACAAAGCAGAGACATACAAATGATGCTTTATACTATAATAAAAACCAAGGCGATGTTAAATGTAATTTCTTTCTATAAATCACTGTGGAGATTCAGTCATTATTTGAACTTATGGAAATGCTGCCTGTTATGTAAAATAGCTTAATGAGGGCAGTGCTAAATAAAAAACAAAATTAAATTGTCTTTTTTTTATTATAAGCATATTTTGCTGATAGTATGCGAACAAATACACCAACTGCGAACACGTATACATTCAACCGTATGACATCAAAATAAATAAATATTTGTCAATATTTCAGCATTAACAAAGACGTTGTCATAATATTATTTATAACGTTCTTCACCGTCACTTTCAGCAAATATAAACGTGTGATTACGCCGATTGTAAACTCTTCGGTTGTATAATGCATCATATTCTATAATGTCTTTCGGCGTGTGGCTTCCAGGTCCAGTCATAAATAACACGAGCGTCCCCTGTCACACAGGTCTGTGAGGTCGTCCCCTGAAGCGTCTGATGCATGAGATGTACGGTTTACCCTTGCTTTGTCATTTTCTGCCTTTCTTTGAAGCCGCGCCTCCATGGAATCCACTAACATTGTGCTTCAGAAATGTTGACCTAGGCTAAATATAACTGATGATGCAGGAATAAAGGACTCTGCTTTGTAAGCTGCTCGTATACAGTGCAGAATGCTTTAAAGTTGATTTACACACTAAAGGAATTCGTTTGTGTGTAACGTTGTGTATATTTATCTTATTTTCATTCTACTCTTATTTTAATACGAACAGCCATTTACTTCGTGCTTTTTCACTACATAATGTATTTTATTGTCTTCTAAAATAAAATAAGCAAATGAACGTTGGCCATAATTGCTAATAAATTGTCTAATTGTATCTAATTGCATCTCCCTGTTCTTATTCATATCCATGCCAGGTCTTTAGAGCGTGCGTTTCCTAACCCCAATAATTAAAGTGTTTAATGAAATAAAACTCTCTGTCTTTTCTACTTATTTTTACTTTGATTTAATAAATGGATATAGGCCGAATTAGGAAGGCTAAATTATGAAGAGTGATTTCTTAAGAGAGAAAGAGGTCAGAAAAGCACCCATTATCTTCTACCCCTTACTGGTGCTGCTAATTTCTGTTCCCAGGACATATGTTTGGGAACACTGATACAAGACACAACCTCAAATGCAAATGTGAACAGGAAATGAACTACATTTCCAGCGATTGGTCTGTATTTCTGATGTTATGCCATAAGCAGATCAGAATTTAAGTAAAACTGCAAGTTCTTCTGCTCTCAGGTTACATAACGGTTGAACGTATCATTAAAAATGAATGAATCTCTTTCTGAAATGCTTTGCATTATTTTACTCCTTGATGGCTTATGGTGAATTATTTTTCAGGGTCATGGAGGTCAGGCATGGCGCTCAGCTTATCATGACATTATATGCACCTTAATATACCGCCTCAAAACCTGTTAAAACCTGCTGGTTGGATTTCAACATCGTCTTACACCTGTTACTGTACGACGCTCCTACACAAAACGCACGCTCCTCTGGATTTACAGTTTCTCCGAAAGTTCACAGGTTTCTCAAAAGGTTCACACGAGCCATAATAAGACATAGCAACTTTCAAAACAACATTTTCAGGCTTTGTCTTGTCCATTGTTTTACTGTTTATACTGTACTGTAAAGTACTCTCACAAATTTTCGGTTGTAAGAATGTTTCCCTAATGTTTCCATATAGTAACAAAAAGATTGAAAAAGTTACTGTTAATGTTTTGGGAATGTTCAAAATGTCTGTTTTTTAGATCTTTTAGATCTTTAGATTAACATTATTGTTTCATTATAAGTATTTTATTTAAATTTTTTAATGCATTTTTTACAACATTCTGCTAACTACTGAAGCATATCGTTTTTCATATACATGATATATACCAATAAAAAAAGCCTACTAACGTTAATGCAAGAAAGTTTTTTGATAACGTTTAAGAGAACTTTTAGAGAATGTTAGCCAATGTTTTGAGAATGTTCCCTGTCAGCTTGACCAAGCAGTAGGTTTCAGTCACTAACCTTCTAACTAACTAATATTCTTGTTTGTATTATGTAATACACGTTGTGATGATGTGACGATGAGCTTTATCATTCTCACCTCTGTCAGTGCATGACTCTCACTGTCTGAGCAGTTTCCCCTTTATTGTGTTCCCCTGAAAAACCAAAAATATACAAATGAATTGCGTTAGTAAAATAAATACAGATTACATTCACTCTGTAAATCAATTTACATTGTATTAGCATCTAATATGACTTATTCAGTTGTTTTGGATTTCTAGAAAGCGCTCCACGTCGAAACCACACGTCAGTGTGACAAGATCATTCACATAATAAACACTGTGTTTTTTATCATCTATTTATTACTAATCACTATTTTTATTTAACATTTAGAACACTTTAAAGGGGTCTTGATGTAATTAAAAATAACATTAGTACCACATCTCTTTTTTAATCTCCAGCATTTTATACATTATTTTTAATCTGTATTTTTGTGTTTTTTACAGTAGAAATATCAAAACATCCCTAAAATGAGATACATTTACATTGTAATATTTTTTGCATAAATGTTTTTTTACATAAATCTTTTTTGTTTGTTCATAGTATATAACTAATTTTGTTAGATTTTTTTCTTTGTTTGATGATGCATTAAAACAATTTAAATAAAGAAAATTTAAAGTATATATATATTTGAAGCATTTATTTTTTATTTAAGTAAAAACACACTTAATTCAGAACATAGCCTCTGGCAACCAGTCTTGTATAACTTTTGCTTCAATACAACAAACAACAATATAAAAGTAAATTTGCTTTGTTTAGGAATGTTTTGGATATTTTTACTGGGAAATAACAAACACGCTTATTAAAATATTTGATTTTAATTGTATAAAAATAGTTGTTTTGTGGCGTTGCGGCATTTTATTTTCAAATACAAAAAGAAACTCACCCTGATGTTTTCTGGATTCAGTGGCAATAATCCACATGTACTGTGAGGAGCTTCATTCAGTTCTCCGGAACTGCTACTCCACTTGTGTTGATCAATAGTGCTGATGAATAGCGTTGAGTTATTTCACCACCCTGTGTGAGATTGTGTGTAAAGCTGTAGCTTTGACCCGAGTCTATGTACACCGAATTCAGAGCTTTACTTCTTCAAGAACCCCTCCAGCAGAAGCCTGCAATTTATTCCAAGAAATGTCCCACACAGAGGCTGTGTGTCTGAGCATTAATTTCCCGCATTACATGAGCACCAGCGTGCAAATGACGCTGAATTTGAGCTTTGCTTAAACATATCACTTGCCCCCCTCCTCTCTCTCTCTCTCTCTCTCTCTCCTGAACTCTTTTCTCTTTTCTTCAGGTCTCTTGTGTTGTCAGATGGGGGAGGAGCCAGCGAGAGATGCGGGGTGTTCCAACAGTATACATACATCTTCTGTATGACACACAGTATAGATAGAATCTCAAAGCTCTTTGTCACAATCGCTTTGGTGGTGACACTGTTCAGAGTGGGAGATCAGTGTCAATATTTGCTTCCACATTCACATTAACCTGCAGTAGGTGTGGCAATTGTTTTAGTCTGTGGGATAAGGCTAGTTGATTGACATTAGCACAATACACCACGTTTTTCCATATCTGTCAGTTGTGAAACGTCATTGCTTTGCCTTCACCCATTGGCAAATAATTAGCTACATTGTTTTTTTATTGAGTATTTATTAAATATCAAGATATGCTTTGAAATACTTACATTTACAGTAATGAAAGTGGTGGACATGTATTTTTAATGTTTAACTTGCAATTAAGATATATTTTTTTTTAGTTCATGCATTCCCTGGGATGTTGCCAGCAAATTTAGGTTGTAAGAATGTTTCCATAACGTTCCCTAAAATGTATTTTTGAAAGTTTTAGGAACGTTCAAAACATTTGTTTTTTAGACATTGTATTAACATTACTGCTTGTTGTAAGAAGGTTATTCAAACTTTTTCTAATTTCATAACATTTCACTAACGACTTAAAAATTGCATTTTTGATACATGATACATAACTTTTAAAAAAAAGTTCTACTGCAGAAATGTTTTTGACAACTTTCAGAAACAAAGTGAACGTTCTGAGAATGTTACCTCAACTGGAACCATGCTTTACTGTTTGATCTAGAACAGCTAGCTATACAATCGAAGCTTTCTCTTTGAATGTGCTGTTAAAATCAGTCTTGTTATGTTACAGGTAGGGCAAAATATAGCATAGACAGAAATATGGAACTGGAGCATTTTGTACTGCAAGAGCAGTACGCTTGCTACAAACAAGGCGTATGGTGGCTTATTATGAGGGACAAAAGAAAATATTACCAAAGTGGTCAGAAACTCTTGCAAACTAAAACACAGTCGCACTCTTGATACAACTACTGTTATTTCTAGGTTTCTTGTTCTGGATTTGAACAAATGTCTTTTGAAAATACAATTTATTGTACAGATCAACCACAGAGCAAGACACAATTCAAATCATACAAACGCAAATCATCAGATTTATTGTCAAAATGCTTCCAGGGGCTCACTGGAGAAGAATGGAGGCCAGAGAGCTGCAGTTCCATATCCCAGTGACCTCATATGTTTCTATAGCTAGAGCTTGTCTCACATATTGAGTTCCATTTCCAGATTTCACTCTTTGGCCAAAAGTATAAGTGGCAGATGTTTTCCTCTGAGAGAGGATTTATCTGGCAAGCGCATGCGTCCGTATCTCATCAGCAAACTTCCTCCTAACAGAAGCGCTGAAAAACCCAAAACCTGCCGATCCATCGTAAGGCCAAGCACAACATTTTAACAGACGAAACAGTAATCTACTGTGCATGATTAAAATTATTATTAGAATGAAACAAAAACAGACAAGCGTGCGCACGTGAACGAACATTTGTCTGGGAATTATGTGGTTTTTTGCCACTGAATCTGTTGACTCAGAGTAAACACAGATCTCAGATCTTCTGCTCCACAATCTACTGAAGTTCATCAGGCATCTTCATCAGAACAGGATAACATGTGATCCTATAACATATGATGACATATGTCATAGGCTTCACATGGGGAATGTAAAGAGTTTCATGTGTGGTCCAGATGAAAGGGGAGCTGCAACAAACAAGTTTAGACAATAAAGCAATTATTGACTGTTGTTTTCAATGTTCTAGGAACGTTAAAAACATCCATGCTTTTAGACATTGTATTAATGTAATTGTTTAGTTAAAAAGAACATTACTCAAACATTTAAAATTCTGTTATGTTTTTTTTAAATGTTCCACTAACAACTTAAGAATAACGCCTTTATTATATGATAGATGACGTTAAAAAACTTCTACTAACATTACTGCAAGAACATTTTGAGAACTTTGTGAGAACTTTTAAAGAATGTTAGCTAACGTTCTGAGAATGTTCCCTGTCAGCTGGATGAAATAAATTAATGTTTTTCTTACCCTTGATCTGGTTTATTGTGTTATTGTCTTTTGGATTTGTTTCTTTTATATATTTTTGGTAACCAAGGTTTTTTGCACCAGATCCTTGTTTTCTCACAAAACCTGCTTTGTCTATTAAACACAAACTTAATGGATTGATTTTTCTTCCTGCAGTATATATAAACATTAAAAATAAAAGAAACAGTAAGATTTTAGGAATCTGTCTTGGGGCCGGGGAAGTTGAAAAGAAAGAAAACAGAACAAGTCTACAGACCAAGTGCAAGTAAACCAGTCCAAGGTTAAAGGAATAGTTCAAAATTCTGTCATTATTTACTCTCCTGGTTGCCCCACTCCATATGCTGTTATTTTTTCTGTGGAACACAAAATTAGACATTTTCCAAGAATCGTTACACAGTTTTTGCCATACAAGTAGTTTACAACCACTTCTGTCTCTATAAAACATTATGAAAACAGTCCATTTCACTTATTAGCTATATACCAAGTCTTAATCCCAGGCCTTCTGAAGTCATGCGGTAGCTTTGAGTGCGGAACAAACTTAAAGTTCAATTGTTGTTCACTGACGATCTTTTTAATCATCCAAAGCTGCTAATGTAACCTAAATAATGACTTAGAATTGCACATACAGAAACTCCCAACAGAGATTGGGCTGCTTGAATATCATTCATGTTTGTGTTATAAAGTTTAAGCATGCTTTATGAATGACAGCTGTTACACTCTCTGCACACACACTACAGAAGGTGGCTATATAAGAACACATAAAAGCCCTATTTGCCTATGAGTCACAACCTAATTACCCAGTGCTCATGTCTGGGGTTTAGCTATATATACAGTATGGATGTATAGCTATACATACAGGTTTGTGTGAGTACCTACAGACATACAAATATGGGAGATGAGGGAAGTTGCCACAAGGGCTTTATCTCAGTAAGTTATGAGTCATAATTACATAAATATATGTTTTGTCTAGCAGTCGTTTGGTTTGCTTTTAAGCTATGTTCCTATACAGAAAGTGACTTTCAAACGAACCTACGCTGTGACATATTCACTAGGGTACAAGTACAAGTACAAGTACAAGCTCTGGTCTTCTGTGTGGATACACATACTCAGCGGAGGGCTGTTCTGATTGCAGTCATTAACTTAGTGGGGGGCGGGCGGAAAGAGAACACAGATGAAGGACATCAATCTAGCTTTATGTGGTTTAAACCTTTGCTTTGAACTAAAGCTTTCTCATTTCAGCTCAGCCTGCTTTGAAAGACAGCCTGAAAAAAGCAACAAAAGACACGGGCAGATACGTAGGGAACTTAAATTGACAGATAACAGCAACGCAGCGCACATGCAAATACACACACACACACACACAGAACAAACAACAAAAAAAGGCTCTCAAATGAAAGGATGCAGCTTGCAGAGTGAAATTTTACTGTCATTTTACTAGTAAAACCAGTCGGGCAATTAGACAGACGACTAAGGAAATGAACTCATTGTGCAGGGCTGTATAACTGTCTTTTTAAATTTATATTGGCTACAGTGCTTCTCATACTAATGATTTGAACAAACCCATTTAACGTGTGCGTGCGTGCGTGTTCATTTACACCTTTGGATGCCTGAAAGAGTGTTGACGTAATTCAGTAATTATGGCCGATGATGATGATTGTATTTATTTGTGAGAGAAGGTGGAAAAATGAAGGTCGTCTGAAAGGAAGCCCTGTTGGAGATGGAGGGAGATGGTGAAAAGAGGCACAGAAAAGAGCAAATGAAAAGAGATGGAGGTGAGGGGTGCGCTTGTGCTTCGTATGACTGTATGGTTTACATAATGCTGAATGATAACGTCTGAGAAACCTCAAGCAAACGTGTAATCTGTCCTTGTGTAATTAATGGCAGGATAATATAAAGCTAAATGTGATGTAAATATAAATAATATGATAAATAAATTTTAAGGCAGCTAGCAGTTTTAGGTTGTAGGAATGAATGTCTCCTTAATGTTTCCATTTAGTAACAAGAACGTTTAAAATGTTATAGGAGCGTTTAAAACATCCAGTGTGTGGCTTGGTTATAAAAACATCATTCAAACATTTTTTTAATTCTGTAGATTTTAAAACATTTCACTCACTACTTCAGAATAACATTTCGGATATATATGATTGATACAGTAAAAAACAGTTCTACCAACATTACTGCAAGAACGTTTTTGATAACTTTTAGAAAATGTTAGCCAACGTTCTGAAAATGTTCCCTGTTAGTTGGGATATTATTGAACTCTGTGAAAAGTTACATAAATAATATAGGATATTTAAACAGTACAGTAGTGAATCATGTAAAACCTAAATTATAATTACATGAAAATTATAATTTCAGATATACAGCTTTAAACCATATAAGGATACTAAATATATAGAAATACTATATATACATATAACACACACACACACACACACACACACACACATATATATATATATATATATTAGCATGCTGTATTACACCACTCACACAAACAGAGGAAATCACAAATAAAGGGATGTATTGACTCTTAGCCACATAATTTTACTTTACTAGCAGGGCAATTAAACAAGCAGCAGAGGAAATTAAACTTCACAGTGCTATAATTGTCTTTTTAACTTTATATATACTACTCTGCTTGTCACTCTCATGGTTTTAACAAACCCATTTTATTGGTGTTTATTCATTAGTGTGTTTTCGTTTAGTCTTGTTTGGATGTCTGAGATGTCTGTGTTGTAATTCGCCATAAGGAACTGTTTTTATGCAGTTACAATAAAATAGTCACACAATAGCTTGCATTGAGAATATGAACCGGTGACGTTTTTTATTTACTGGTAATCCAGACGTCCCCAGATCTGTTGATCAGGGTTACAAAGCCGGTTTAAGGATTTGTTCATCAGCTCGAGTGATCCCGTTTTAAGTTCAACACCGTCACGATCGTACTTTAAGTGGCGCTGCGCAGATCGACGATTATATTAAAGTATCGCGAGAGAGATTCTAAAGCTTATGAAGTCATCTCCGTCGAATCACTCTCGCGGTGATTTGATGTCATGAACCGCTCGGTGTACGCTGCCCGGCTTTAACCCGAAAACCTCAAAAGCCCACAGGAGGTAAAAACTTAAACCGGAAATCGAGAACCGACAGGTCGCCACACCCACTTCAACGGAGATGCGTCTTCCGGAAATGGTCCGCGAGTGATCCAACGACAATTTCAATCTCCCGTTCAACCGAGAACTCCCTCAAAGAAACCTAAATATTATATAACAGTGACCTTTGGTTAAAAGATAAAAAGCAATGCACTCAATGAACTAAAACGCATATGCAGTTTTATGTATGCAATATGTGTGGATGTTGACCAGCAGTGAAAATGCTTATGGAAGAAAATAACTGCTCCAGTCCTCAGAATTTCTCCAGTTGTATTCAACAAAAAACACCAAGACAGACGAATGAGTTCGGTACAACATGAGGGTGAGTAAATGCAGTTTTTTTTCCTGGTAAACTAGCTCTCGTCCCCTCAGGCCCCCCACAGTTTATCTGTCATTATACAAATACATTTGACTGATAAATACTGAAATTGCCGTGTAATTTCAGAGAGTGTGTAATAATTGTTGATAAGCATGGAAAAACTCTTTGAAAAAGCCTTTGGAGAGAAAGAGTGTAAACATATGCGGAACAATATAATGGAAACAAGTGCTTTAAGGACAACAAGTGCTAAGAAGGCGATAGGGAGCCATTACAGTAGCCTACATGAAACATTAAGTGTGTCAGTAAGCTTGCATGCACACAAGGTGTTGGGTTGAAAGGTCTGCCTGATGGAGCGCAATCGCGTGTAAAGTAATGGTGTGTGTGTGTGTGTGTATACACACGGCTCTGAGGTCTTGTTGTCAGTGTGGGTGGGGTCAGAAAAGATCTAGGGAGCAACAGGCACCGACTAATCAGGCCTATTGTTGTCATTTCTTTACATTATACAGTGACTTTGAGTCATGTTTGTGTAAACAAAGTGTTCTGTATCTGGAAACGTCAGTGAGAAAATGCATGTTTGTCACTTTCATATTTTTATTTCATCAAAGGCAAAGCGAATGGGGTTTAATGGTTTGTGCGCGACAATAACTGTGTGATGACCTAATGATTTTAGCAGTTACCTTTTTTAAGGAAATGCAGGTTTTACACACCCTGCCATAAAATGAGGAATTAAGTATTTTTAAAGTGGTTTTGTTTTATGCTTACATTACTTGGAAGACAGACACCTGTTTTCCAGAAACGGTCTTTTAGGAGAAGGCGAAGGAGGTTGAGCTTCCTCAAAAACATTTGGATGAGAAATAAACGATAGTAAAATGAGAGAAAAATCACAATATATACAATAAAAGTTAAAATATGAGCTCCTAAATTATAGCACGTCATGTGTGTCATGTGACAGGAGGCTGTGCATAAAATCGCTCTAATTGGCTGATCACGCTTTCAATGGGATAATGTCCATGTACCGTGTTTACAACCGGTCTGCAAGTCGACATGAATGGGTCAAACTGTTGGAAATGGAAGGACTGATTACAAAGTAAACAACTCACTTGTTCGGACATCACCGCTTTCAGTCACGTCCAAAAATGAAATGATCTGTAAGTGAACCTGTCTTTAGTGTGCACTCAGCTCCGCTGCATTAAAAGTACACTACACCTCCGCCCCCTTAATTACACCTGTGGTGTTTACCAAGGATTTGATGACTAATGGGCTGAAAATAAGGTGACTTAATAATAAGAACCAAACAACAGCTGGTCGTAACAACGAAGAGAGGGACAAAGTGTGCTTGCTACATTTTCACTGTATTAAAGCAATGTAAATAGCAGTTAAAACACATTGTTGAGATTTTGGTGTGAATGAAATAGAATGTTATTATAAAACCACATTGGTTTCTTGTCTATATGCCAGATGTTAACCAGGAAAACATGAAATGAAACATGAATTTAAAGTCGAAAGGGGGAATTTGCATCTTCATTTACATTTACGCATTTGGCAGACGCTTTCATCCAAATCGACTTACATTGCATTACACTATACATTGTTTCTGAGTATGTGCAATCCCTGGGATCGAACCCATGACCTTGGCGTTGTTAATGCCATGCTAGAAACCACTGAGCTACAGGAAAGCTTCATTGCATCCACCGTGTACAGCTTCTGTTTCTATACATCCCTAACGCAATACACAGACACGGAGATCACAGCCACAAAGAGAATCAATTTACTTTAACAGCCCTACCAAGTTACAGGCTTCAAGACGTGTCATCTTATACATACATTTTAATGTAACATTTTTGCAAGAAGTGCAAGTAATATCAGATGTTAGTCTTTCTATTCGGGTTATATGCTTGTGTGGGTAATGATGACAGGTCATTAGGGTTTAATGATACTGACTTGTGAGCAGATTAAATGTACTTCAATAATGGAGTGGTAAGGAGAGACAGACCCCGCATACCCGCTGTGTCTTTTGTGTCAGGGTCTTATTGTATTACAGGGATTAAGGAGATTTTCTTATCACATTGTCTAAAAATAAACCTGGGTTTCCCATGATCACAAGAGCTAGCGTGAAAGGTGTAGCTTAAGAAAACAGCTAGTAGCTCGCAACAAAAAAAACACACGCTTTTAAAAATCCTTTGGACACCAAAATGTACCATTTTTGAGGAGCATACTAGCCAATACCCACCACCCGCTGTGTTTGATTTTGGAGTGCATGCAGCTCTTACCAAACAGCCCTCTCTTGTTCTTCATAACAGTCAAACTGTGATGTGCCACCCCGAGGGCATAAAGACAGAGCCAGCTATTGGGCCTAAATAAAACATGAGATTCAAGCAATAATCCAAACTGTGTCGGAAAAGATCCGCTAAGCATGTTCAATGACTGGCATGAAAACACACGAAGGTGAGGGATTTTTTAAAGGAAAAAATGAGTTGACTTTAAACAGCACCACTTAGAACACCATTAGGAACTTGGAATATTTTCACGCACTGGTCTAGTGCCATAAATGTTTTGACAAAGTACTGTAAGCTTTATGGTAATGGCTTGTTCAAAACATTTCAGCAATAAAATTGAGCAATGTGTTGTACAAACAATCCAACAGTCAGACTTTAGTAAAATTTAAAAATACTGTTTTGGAAAGTGACTCAAGTTAGAGGTAACATGAGAAAAACACTCATGAAAATGTTTTTAAGTACAGTAACTTATATTAAATGTAATGCTTAATTAAAAGCTTAATAAGACACTTCAACCCAAAATGATTTTTTTCTGTCATTTCTTACCCCCATGTCATTCCAAACCTATATTAGTTTTCCTTCTGTGGAACACAAAAAGATATTTTAAGAAATGTACCAATTCAATGGGTGCCAATGCTGTTTGGGTAAAATTCTTTTGTGTTTCCCAGAAGCAAAAAAAACAGATCTTAAGATGACATGATGACATCATGTAGATGACATGTAGGTGAGTAAATAATGGAATTTATTTGGGTAAACTGTCTTTTTAGAGGCAAAACATATGGCACTGCTGATTACAGCCGTGGCAATCTTGGTGAGCTGCAGAACCTCCTCTTGAAGGTGGAGAAAACAATGTAAAAGAACATTTAGCTTGTTCTTTTAAACATATGAATTTAAGTTTTGTGGCTTTTAGTCATTTTGTGATAGTTTAAGATCATCTTTGTGGTGAACTCATAAACATAAGACAAAATTAAGCAGATATACTCATCAATGCGTTTATGTACGAGTTTGCAACTTTATGCTGAAATGATTTTGACAGGAAAAACAAAAGCAAAAGTAATCAAAATTATGTTTCCTGTTGGGTTTTAAACTAAGCTGTTACATCAAAAGCTCTTTAAAAACAGTCTTAGAAACAGGTGGATCAAGAGAGAGAGAGAGGGAGGGATACTGTAAGTGTATAAACAATTTATGTTGTCTTCATTTATAATTTGTTTGTTTCTAACTGCACTTCCTACTGTCACTTGTTTTCCTCTTTGCATGCATTTTCCTCCTGTCTTAACAGTCTGGACAAGCTTTTGGCAATCAGAACATCGAGACAGAACCTACGGGACGTTGCACAGCTTACAGGGTGAAGAATGTGACTGCTCTATGATGGCCAGCGTGATGGATTCCCCTTTTCAATGTGTAGTGCTCTCAATATAAACTTCAGGGAGTGGGGGAGGTCACACATTCACAGAATTGATGGTGTGATTCCAGCACTCAGGGGAAATTGGGAGAGTTGTAATATGACAGCGAAAGCCAACCATGAATGATATGAGAGTAACTGAAGCTGATGTAGATTTCTCCCACAGAGAACTACAAATAGCCAGAATCTAAGGGGGGAAGGAAGAATGAGGTGTCCTGGAATCATAAGGGCTCCAAGAATCAGCCCAGCTAACAAGTCAGGTTGTAAGAGCGTTTCCCTAACGTTTTCATTAAGTAACAAAAATGTTACAAATGTTATTTTGAATGTTCCAAGAATTTTTAAAGCATCTGCGTTAATATGCTTCATTATAAGAACGTTATTCAATTGTTTAAACATTTTGTAACACTTAAAACGTTCCATCAACAACTTAAATTATATAATATAGTATCATTTTAGAGAATGTTAGCCAACGTTCTGAAAACGCCCTGATTTAAAAAATGAATACACACTGACTGTTCTCTTTGTGCTTTGTGTTTTCTTTAAAAAGACATTTTAGAAGAACCATTTTGTTGCTTAGGCAATTGTGAAATTGCAGAATAAAGCAACCTTTAATTTGCATTATCTTGACAATATAGTGGATAATTGTGTAAACTGAGGTGGTGAGTAAGTCGATCCACCTCTGTATCTGGAGAACTGTGCTTCTCCTTGTCTTGTTTTTTTTTGCCAACCATTACTGGTAAATCATGCTTTAAGCATGTGTACTTCATCTAATCCTCTCATGTTTTTATAACAGCCTAAATAAATAATACTTAAGTCTGGTTCACTGTCTGCTCTGGTAAGGTGGTAAGATGTTTCCCATCAACACATTGTGGGTTACCTCTCACTGCACAAACCTTCACACCCATGTTTGACAAGAGTGGATATCACTACACATCTACATAAACAGGCCCAGTGAACAGGTGGGATCAATTTTCTCGCACCCCTGGGTTGTTTGGGCCCCTCTGAGTTTATACACACAGACACTCATTCAAGCACTCTCTGTCCAAGCTCTTTGGGTTATCTGTGGGCCATTCCTCTGGATGATAATCATATAAGCATAACATTCACTTATAGCTGGAGCTAAAGATAATAAACATTGGCAATTACATTATTTTGAAGAGTCAGCATAAAGCCTGTCATAAAGATTTCTGCAGATATTATTTTAGCTGATTCTTTTATCCAAAGCGACTTAAAAATAAACTGTATATACTACAATATACTACAGGGTGGGCCATTTATATAGATACACCTTAATAAAATGGGAATGGTTGGTGATATTAACGTCCTGTTTGTGGCACATTAGTATATGTGAGGGGGCAAACTTTTCAAGATGGGTGGTGACCATGGTGGCCATTTTGAAGTCATCTTGGATCCAACTTTTGTTTTTTCAATAGGAAGAGGGTCATGTGACACATCAAACTTATTGGGAATTTCACAAGAAAAACAATGGTGTGCTTGGTTTTAACGTAACTTTATTCATTCATGAGTTATTTACACGTTTCTGACCACTTATAAAATGTGTTCAATGTGTTCACCATTCCCATTTTATTAAGGTGTATCCATATAAATGGCCCACCCTGTACAAGTACTTGTTCAAGCAAAGGTACAGTAACCTGTTATAGGTGCTACAATACTGTGCTACAGTAAGTTCCAGAACTGTAAGTGAGACACTGAGAAAGCAGAAAGTGTACAGAGAAATATGATGATATGAGAAGTGGTATGTTTTTTTAAGAAAAAAGTCCAACAGCTGTACCCCTAGGTGTTGTTAGAGGGAAGAGGTGGACCATTCTGGTGGAGTTTGAAAAGATTAGTCAGTCTCAACAAAAAATCACCATCCACTGCAGGATTACGGCGTCTGAACTTTACTCACTGCTTTTTGGTTTACATTAGTTAAATACCATAAAAAGAATAAATAGAGCATCAATCAAAATCATGATAATGTGTGAGAAAAAGTAGTTAGAGCAAAGAAAAACATTCTTTTAAACGTAGGGCCTGGTACTATATTACAGAAACTTCCAAAACAGGTTCTAATTGTCGGTTACTAAACAGATAAGATGGGATTCTAAATTTTGAGGTTTTAATATGGCCCCTGGAATGAGAAAATGACTGAACAGAGGTGTGAGAAATGTTGGAAAGCAAGGACGTAGGGAGGTGACCATAAATATATAATAATTTTCATGTTTTGCTGTTAGTCAAAGTTTGGATGTTTGTGTGTGATCGAGTAAAATGCTGTAAGATGTTCTAGCAAAAAATAACAAGGATATTTTAACTCTTAAATCCTAGTGAGGCACTTTAGAAACTAGAGATACACCGAACAGGAGTTGTTTAAAAGTGAAGAAGATATCAGACCTCTAACTGGTTTCCATACAGCTCCCCTGACATTCACTTGCCTGCCAATATTCTGAGTCATACTGGCTTGTGCAGAGTATAACCTTTGAGTGCAAAAATTAGGGGAAAAGTTCATGAACCCTTTGGAATTATCTGGATGGGAATTGATGTGTGATATATCGCAAGTTTTCATCTAAAATATTTATTTTTAAAAATCAGTGCACATATTTTAAAATGGTATACATTTAGCATTGGTAGAATAACGGAACCATCACAGATGGAGTCAGTTGGCATCCTGCAGTCTTTAGGCCAAAGAAGCTAAAAGATTTAAAAGATATCTTTTAGACGTGCAGGCCAAGCTTGGTGACCCACACTCGGTTCATCTGCATTTATCCCATCCAAGTAAGTGCACACACATTTGAACTAGTGAGCAGTGAACATACACACCCGGAGCAGTGGCCAGCCATTCACTGTGGTGCCAGGGAGCAATTCGGGGTATAAGGTGCCTTGCTCAAGGGCATCTCAGTTGTTTTCTGTCAGCACTGAGATTTAAACCAACAACCTTCAGGTTACAAGTCCAACCATCTAACCAGTAGGCCACAACTGTATCCTCAAAGGACCTTTGAGTGTCAAATAAGGATCGTTTGCTCATAACTGGGGTCTACCATGAAAAATAATAACCGCTGTGTAACCAATTTTTCGTGGACAGAAAATTTTTCGCCGAATGTAGCAATGTGTTTGGAGAAAACTAAAACCACATACCAACTACAAAACACTACACCAAGTGTCAGGGAGCTTAGTGATGCCTCAAGGCCTGGACATCTTCCCGGCTAACAATTTTAGGTTGTAAGAATGTTTCTCTAACATTTCCATTAAGTTAACAAAAATGTTAAAAATGTTATTTTGAAAGTTCTAGGAACATTTAAGCCATCCAGCTTTTTAGATATTGTATTGCTTGGTTTTAAGAACTATTATCAACTTTTTAAATTCTGTAACTTTTTAAAGCGTTCCACGAACAACTTAAGAATAACGTTTTTGTTATATAATATTATATTAAATTTAATTATATTAAAAATGTTCTGCTAACATTACTGCAAGAATGTTTTTGAGAACTTTTAGTGAACTTTGAGATAGCGTTTGCCAATGTTCTGGAAATGTTTTTTGTTACCTGGGTTACAGTCTCTCCAGGTGTGTGGTGAATTCACTGTGAGATCGAACAAACTCCAGTTTTCAGGTCATGTAACATGATAACAATCCAAAACACAACTCAGACTGAAGGAACGTTTTATATATTACATTGGCGATATTGAGTACTGACCTCAATAAAACTGAAATACAGTTCAAAGTATAAAAATATTCAAGTGAGACATCACAAAAATAAATAGGAAATCACTCATTTTTGAATGGAGGAATAGGTCCAACTAAATAGCATAATATGTGTTACACAACAGCTGGTTCCCATTGACAAGGCCAAACACACAGAAGTAACCCTGGAAAATTTAGTAATTTAGCCAAAGTACTTCCATGGATGATTCCCAATGCCTTCCGAACCGCCCTCATCAATCTACATGCTCTGATTCACAATATGCCTCCATTGCTTTTACAAGACTTCTTGATGTGTTGGGGCTACAGGATATTTTACCACAAAATTATACAATCCTTGAGATGTCTGTTACTTGATTTACATAATCAACAAATACCATTCCCCGTATTTTCCTCAGCTGTTGTATTTTGTTAGCGATTTCAAAGGTAGTGGGAAATCACTCCGGGTTTTTTTTTCTGATTTATGTCACTGGAAATTGTATCCCCTTGTAGGAATTTTTAATATTATGCTAAAGGATGTTTGATTCTGTCCCAGAGGTTTTCCACTCTAAACAGCGTGCTATTTTTTCCGCAAAGAACGATCCAGCTGCAAACACTCAACAATTTTAATGTCAGTATTTTGGTCCTGATGTTTCATCTGGTCAGACAGTTTGGAACAGAACGCAGAATGATTTGTGGATGAGAATCAATTGGAACAGATTTTTATTAGGTGCTGTTACATAAAGATACGCTCTGATTAAACTGTGATTTGTTGCCCCCTAGTGTCTAGAACAGTCCTTTTTATTAACCGTTATCAGTTCCACGTCATACAGAATCTTCCTGTAGATCAGCTGCTAGCGTGTTGCGTTATAACCCAGAGGTTGTGGGTTCGACTCCCAGGGAACAGAGAAAATGTATCATTTAAACGCACTGTAAGTTACTTTAGATTAAAGCATCTGCCAAATGCGTAAGTGTAAACGTAAAACGTTCTGTGATGTGACCGAACCGCAGAAACGGCAAACTCAAAGAGTCAATATATTGCCGAATTACAAATAACTCCCTTATTTGCATTTAAATGTGTTTTGAAACCCCACTCCTATAGGCCTCGGTGTGGCACAGCTTGAATACATTACTTATTTAATAGGTCCGATGCAACACATTAGGATCATTTGTAGGTTTTAAGACTTGAATCAGGCTGTCAGGTTCATGAGACAATGAACAGTGTTTGGGGGGCCGTCAGGGGTGGGATTAAAACACTGCAAAAGCATGACCGCATTATGAGCACAGTTAACAAGAGATCCTTTCAAAGGCACCTACAGTGTCTTACCTGGAGGGGTATTTCTACAGAGCCATCTGAATGCTTCAAGATGCAACAACAAAGGAGTGTTTTCTAAAAAGAGGGAATGATTTCAGCTTGAAGTAAACAATCCACATGGACTGTCCATGTGTTTACATCTGAGTGAAATTAAACGGTGCCTGTGAGGTACTTAGTTTATTAAAGCTGACACTTTAATAAGCAAAACAACTATTTTATTCATTACATCTCTGGTTTATTTTTGAGCCATTAGGGATTTGTGTGAGATGGTCCAGACAATCATATTTTAACTCTTTACAGTCTCATAATGATGCTAATCCAAGAATCTGTAGGTTAACCACAATGACTTGTAGGTTAGGTTAAAAGATTACAGTATTGCAAATGAAAATGTATATATGATGACCAATTATCAATAATACCTATCCAAATATAGTGCACATGGATAAAAAAAGGCTGATCCAACAATAAAACCAAAGTGAATACAATTATATTAAGTTAAAATGAGTACAGTATTACAGTCCAAAAGAGATGTCATCTGCAGGCCATCAAGAATATTTAAATGTTCAAAGGTTCGGTTTTGTGAGGCAATGACAACTAGTTATAACCGTAAGATACTGTTGCAGTTTATATAAGTACAATTTGAAAATTGCACAGTTGAAGGACCTTCTATATAATTCAAGGTCAGTAAGTAAACGTATGAGATATCACCCCAAAATTAAGATACTGAGTTTGAAAATAATACGGTAACTATTCATATAATTTGGAATGCGACTGAGCAGCAGAACCCAAAATGAGACCCTTACGATAAAATACTGTGTTAGCATAAAACAATATAACTGTTGAAACACAACAACCTACATGTAAATACTATGCAGTTCCCACAGAAAGACCACTATCCCCAAGAATGACCACAAGCACAATGCTAAAGTATGCTGCTTTCAAGTCAAGCCTGAAACCGTCTGCTTTGGACTGACGTTCATGTGATGCTAGTTCCACTCATGATCCCTGCTATGGCAGCAAGCATCAGGGGTAAATCTCCTGGCTCATGTGAAAGCAGCATTGAGTCATAAAATGAAGTGCAGATGCTGATCCAGGAGGTTGATCCATCTGTAAGGTAAATGAGGAAAAACTGGTCACTCACAGCTACACACAGTCCTACAAAACCACAGCACAATCCAAAGTCACAGATACGTCAGGTAAATGTGATCCATCACAAGCGAACTCTTGAAAAGGTCATGAATGATGAAATAATAACAGCTCCAATAAACAGACCAAATGTCTGTTCTGTTCGTCTGAGACAAAGGCTTTTAAAAAAATAGGCAACTAATTCTAGAAATGAATACATTGAGTGATCACAAAAGATCTAGGCCATGAGGACAAAGACATGGTAACTTTCATTTTCTGTAAAGCAGCTTTGAAAAGCTATGTATTGTGAAAAGCGAATACAAATTAATGTGAAGTGAATTGAATGTTCAGTACCAAGCAGTCGTGTAGTGATACAGACTCGGCTCAGATTTCAGTAGTAAGGGGGCCGCTGCTCTGGATGTTTCTCATGATCGATTGAACCACTTCTGAGGTTGTGCCCTGCCCCCCAATGTCAGCTGTGTGCAACTGCATTAACAGGGAGAAGACGTGCTTAGTCAAATGAAGCCAAACTGACCCAACACCTTAAATAAGAAATCATTATAAACTTACTGTTGGGAATTGGGGTAAGGTGAAAAGATTGTGTTGCACAATAACAGATTTTTGTTTATTTTTAACCCCAAAAATTTACGGATTGCTTTAAAATAGCTTTTCTGGGTCGCTTATATTACTGAAGTGATAAGACATGAGTAAAATATTTAAACATCTCTTAACTACTTTTAAGGTGTTGTTAATACCTAGAAGTCACTGGATTCAGAAATCCACCCATTGCTCACTGTTAAAAAATGCTATTGTCCAAGTTTAACTGTCAGCTTTTAAACTTGACAGGCAGGTAATTACGCCTGATATTCTTCCTACTAACTAGAACCTGTCCTACAAGATGTCAGAGGATCACTCCCAAACCTCAAAGATAAATACAGTACATTACAGACAGTGCATTACAGAAGTATAAGACTGACCCTTGTTTCATTCATGGTGGTCAGGATTGCACCCCGAATCATGTTGGCGAAGTCATAAAGCCTGAGGAAAAACAGAACATCAACAAATCAGCAGGTTAAACCACCACTTAAGCTTAAGACTACAGTTACGCTCTTAAATGTTGTCAGTGTGTATTTAGCTGACACGCACAAGGAAAATTCTAGAAGAATTTCTAGAAGAAAGCCAAAAGCACCAAAAACTAAACCGTCCTAGGAGCTGCTGATTATAAAACAAGCCATGAGCTCACATTCACCACTTACTTAAGGTGATCTAACATGAGACAGCTGGCAAGCAGCATGGCGGTAGGGTTGGCGATGTTCTTGTTGGCAATGCTCTTTCCTGTGTTCCTGGTGGCCTGTTATAACACACGTTTAATTCCCAGTCATTTAAACGTCAACTTAAAAGCAATACGGCAACAGTCTTTGCTTCCTTCCAGATGGATGCGAGGATAATGCCTGCACTGACTGATTCAAATTAGGGCCGGAGAACAAGAAAACAATGTATTTGGCACGTTTTTTTTAAGCATTTTTGACATATCCGACTCATTTAGTCTAATACATTTAGCATCACGTAGTATGAACAGAATGAGAATGAAAAGAATTTAAATTTGAATATGATCTGAAGTTTTTGGATCTGTTTGTATTGTGCTGACTTCACTACTAAGTACCGACAGTCAGTCATTCGCATTTGTGTGCAACGTAAACAAAAGCCTCCAACAGCCACGTCTATTTACACATGCAACACTAACCGTTTCGAACACAGCGTAGTCTCGCCCGTAGTTAGCACCAGGCACAAGTCCGGGTCCACCCACCAGCCCAGCACACACATTGCTAACCACATTGCCGTACAGGTTAGGCATCACCATGACATCAAACTGGTGAGGCTTAGAAACGAGCTGAAAGAAACGATTTAACCACATATAATAATAGCTTTTTGTTTCCCACTGTTTAGGGTACAGGCAGCACACAACAAAACAATGCTGTTATCCTACAACTCACAGACTGGGTCAAAGGTATTCATTTATTCTGTGTGACGTGATGACATCATTATTTGTTGGATTATTTACGAACGGGTACTTTACCTGCATGGTGGTGTTATCAACAATCATACTGTCAAACTGAATGTCAGGGTATCCAGAGGCCACCTCCTTACAGCACTGCAGGAACAGCCCATCCCCCAGTTTCCTGTTGGGAGGAGGAAGTGAGTGAGGGTGAGAACACATTAATATACAGCAACACGACTGTGAGGTAACGGCACAGACGACACAGACGAGACTAACGCACATGATGTTAGCTTTGTGGACGGCAGTGACCCTCTGGCGACCTTTCTCGCGGGCTAGTTTGAAGGCGTAGTCAGCAATGCGCAGGGAGTTATTACGGGTGATGATTTTTAGACACTCCACAACTCCAGTTACACTCTAAAACACACGAGGAAAAACACATGACCTTTTCAAGCCTATTCAAAGTGTCACATTCGGTTATCAAATCAAGTGGGTACTTGAAAGACTTCAGTTTCATAGAAATTTACTCAAAATTCTAATTTTATTTGTCACATACAAAATCGTACACAGTACGATATGCAGTGAAATGCTTTTTATGACTGTCTTACGGAAAGAAAAGTAAAAATTTTAAGAAAAATTTTAAAGTTTTTAAAAATTAAAGATTTAAGTATAAAGATTTATGTAAAAAAAGTTAAAGTGTACAGTATTTACAGTGTAATATGTATATAAATGTAAGATATGTAAGATGTATGTATGTATAGATGTATATATGTACAAATAGTGCAAATGTGCATGTGCAACATACTTTCAGATGCATGCCACAATGTACGATAAGTCATTCTATTATATATAGTTATAATAATATATATAGAGACTTCGTAAAATAATAATCACATTGACAATCACATTTAAATTGTGTTCTATTAATATTATTATTCAATAGTTTGAATCACACATTTTATTGTGTGGCAACCAGTCTGTATAATATATTTATGCACTTAATGTGTTGTTCTTCATTTTAGGTTTTGAAACCTTTTTATGCTTTATGTTCACATCCTGTAGGTGTGAAACACGCCAGAGAGACACAGGCTGGATGTGTGTAAAAGTGTGAGGAACTCCTGACCTCATGCTCCAGGCTGCTGTACTCGCCCTCAGTGTTCTCTCTGATGATGATGATGTCAATGTTTTTGTGGCGTGTCTGGACTCCGGGAAGTGACTGGCAGTGCATCACATTGGCATACAGATCCAGATTCGTGCTGAGAGAGAGTGACAGCTGTGATGAGAGTGAACTGAGGTGGACCAGACTAGACAGTCACAGGCAAAATGCCAAATCTAAGGCACTCTGCCATCAGCCATTAAATTTCCAAGCAGCCCAACCACTTTTAAAACTTTCATAAATATAGTAAGATAAACATCTGATGGTTAGTTTAAATGTTTGGTAAGTGCTACCGTAGCTCAATCTGTAGAGCATTGTTAGCAACACAATGGTTGTGGGATTGATTCCCAGGAAACACATGTACTAATACATTTTATACTCTGAATGCACTGTATGTCACTTTGGATAAAAGCATCTACCAAATGCACAAATGTAAATATAATGCAAATGTGTCCATACCGAAGAAGCTTGTTCCTTGACTTGTGATTAGGGGGCATGTTGTGAGAGGTCTCAATGTTACCTGCAAATAAGATTAAGATAATACGAAACATGTTTTGAACCATCAACAATACTACTAACCACAGATGAAAATATACCACTGCTAATTGGTAAGCGAATGTCAACACAGACCCTTAAGAGCAACTCCATTGCGCCGAATGGCTGTGATGGCATTGTTGATGTCATCCTCACTGGTTGATGAAGAATTTACATTCACCACCTCAAAGTCCACAGGAACACAGCTGAACCTTTGATTCAACAGAAACAGATGCTCTATTACATATAACTGACTTCATGAGGGTTGTCATGAACAGTTATCAGAGATTGTATTTGTGGAAAGCACTGATTTAACAAACCTGAAAAGTTCCCGCACATGGTTTAGCAGTTCTGGTCCAATCCCATCTCCAGGAATCAATGCTACAGTGTGTCGACCTCCATACTTGGCAGGAGGCGGCTGCATACAAACACGTTTAACGTTTTACTGACTACATTACATGTCTGTTACTGAATTATAACTGAGGCATTTGGTAACATGCATTACATACATACTACATGCATTTAAACAAAAAATAATATGGTTTACCAGGTCAGTGTCATATTTAAAATACTTACGATAATTGGTCCCTGGTTGACGAATGACGCCAGGGCATAAAAGACAAAGTTAGTGAGAGAAAATTAAGCATGACACAGTTTTTTATTTTGAGACATTATAAAGACATTACAGAACTATACTCTATAGACCGAAACCCACAGTGTATGTTGAGTTCTCTCTTTGATTGTTAATTGCCGCCCCAAAGACCTACAAAGAAAAAGCAGATTAAGCAACTTGTTGCTGACATTACCCTATTTTGGGCATCTGTAGTACATAGGATGTTCAAAAGTGTTGCTTAGGTAGGCAGCTTATTAGGTTTTGAAACACAATCACTTAAACAATTCAGAAAATGTCTTGTCATCTCAATTGCACAAATCAAACATTGTCTTTTCCCAGGCATTACATTTATACATTAAGCAGACGTCTTTAACTAAAAGTGACTTAGAGGGCTGTATGAATTACAGGCTGTACACTTTTATAACCATTACTTGTGTTTAACAGGAATCGAACCAACAACCTTTGCGGTGCTAACGCAATGCTCTGCCAGCTGAGCTACAGGAACACGCCGGCAAAATACTGCATAACATTTTATCTATACATGCACGAATTCATTAAGCTACATTATATCTCTAACATACACCGCATGCGAAGCATCTGCTTTTAAACGACCTAATTCGACCTTGCCATAGAAAAGTGTCACGGCATGCGTATTTGTCCCATAGGGCATTTCAAAAAATGGTATGTATTTCTTATAGTATAGCGATCGTCAAATAAATCCCTTGCCTTGTATGTATTTCCCAATCGCCCTCCAAAAAATGGTTTTAAAGCTTTAGTGAGAGCCATCAAGCCAGAGTACATGCGCATTATGTTTCTGGTTAAACAAGAACGGAAGGGAGAAAAATGGTTCCGGGCTGCTTTTTTTTTAAAGTCTTGAAACACGGAAGAGAAAATATGTAAGTAATACCATAAATAAAATCAAAACAAATATGGCGGATCTATATATATATATTTATCAAACTGTTAGAGCGTACGTTAGTATATACGTGATGTGTGTCTTTTTATTATAATAATATAATAATGTTAATATTTATTCATAATGTGACTGCGGGAAAAATGCGGAAGAGATTGAACATTTTGCAGCCACGGGCTTCTTTTAGCAATGTTTAGCATGTCACTTTTCGATTTATGAGTAAAATGAGCTGTATGGCTAACATCCCTTAAAGAGACTCACGTTTTGTTTACTTTTGCTGTACGACTGAATGTAAATTATATAGCAGAACATGAATGTGGTACGATACGAATTTGTTAGCTTTAGTTCAGACATGTAATCCAATTGTCAGCTTTATTCAGTTACTGTAATATTAATAATGTCTCAAATGTATAATGTCTTATTTCTTTCACATTTTTATATGCGTCAACCCTTATTTGCAAGGAGCAAATCTAATTTGCATTTGATAAAAGAAACACTAGGATAGGTGGGATTGCAAAACATACGTTTTGCATACTTTGCTGCACACAAGAACCACGTGTTCACATTACTCAGCCCAAACCGGAAGAGTGAACCGGTTTGGTGTATCCACCGATGTTTCACCGATGACTTCCAGCGTCGACGACAACATACCAGCGTATTTCACTGCGGTACGACAAATGCTATTTTGTGTACTTTGTCGACTTTATCTGCCTAATTAGTCATCTAACCCAGTGTAATTGGTGTTTCAAGATGTGTGTCCAGCGTTGAACGCGAGTAAATTAGTCGTGGCAGTTTTAAACCCCAAGAGACAAGCTGTTTGTCATCACTACAAACCTGCTGCGCAACTTCAAAAGAGATCCAACGCAGAAGGTATTTAATGCATTGAACCTTGTCCGACTGGCGAGTTACTGGTTCGCAAATAACTTGGCAGGTAACCATAACTGTGATATTATGATGTTATTAGTTTATTACGCGGTCTAGGCGTCAACTGCAGGGGTTTGCTTCTTACTTGACTACACCAGGTCTAATGTGATGATATAACAAACTAAAACAGTTTGGATTTTAAACATTTGTTAGTCCATATATTTATATTGAGTCAAACTCCGGTACGATTCCAAATTCTGCTGAATACTGAATACTTCTAAGTTCAGGTGTTTGTATGTGTATATATAATATGTATGTATGTATGTATATATACATGTACGTATGTGTGTAAACATGTACGTATGTGTGTGTATACACGTATATTGTGTGTGTGTGTGTGTGTGTGTGTGTGTGTATACAGACACCTTCCTTTGCCTGGTTAAAACGTATTTTATCAGTGGCCATTTGCTGACTGGATTTTGAAGCATAGCAACCATGAGGCTTGCAGGTCTGTGCGTTTTCATGCTCAGCCATTCTCATACTGTGATTTTTCTTAAGTATCATTTCACAATGACATCGAAGTGCTGTTTCCCTCTTCTGTTTTTCTTAGTGGCCTTGCGTGCAGTTGCTTTAGTTCTTCTTTTGGGCTTCACCTGGCTTCTAGCCAATTCTATGCTAGGAGGGGACAGTAACTCCATAATATGGGGTCTGTTTAGTGGTAAGAATATTACAGTGCACATTACGCTAAACAAACAGTAAGAATTATAATCATCGCTAATGATAATGATAAGAATGTATTTTTTATAGGTGGACAAGAGGAGCCTACTCCAGGTAAGATTAATCTACATATGTGAAATACGTAAAATTATAAACGTAAAAAATTCTATCAAAAACATCTGTTAATCTTTTCCTCTTTATTTTAACACGCTGTCCTGCAGAACCAAAACCTCGTAGATACAAGTGTGGTCTGACAGCCCCGTGTCCCCCCAAACATCTGGCATTCAGGCTGACCTCTGGAGCTGCCAATGTTATCGGCCCCAAAATCTGTCTGGAGGATAAAGTGCAAGTTTCTTGACCTTTTCACTTCAGCTGGGTGACATTATCTGTCTTTAATGAGCTTGCACGGGCACAGCTGAAACTAAGCTTTACATGTAACCTCTCTCTCCCTGTTTCCTGTTCTGCCTCCGCTAATATTCCATTTCATTTTCTTGATCATCACTGCCAGACTCAAAATGTTAATAGGGAACGTCATACAAGTAGGCTTTGGTCTCTGCTTTCTTTTTCCCTTTATCTGTGTTTTTGTTTCATTTCCCATTACATAGTCAGGGGCCATATTTCTATAATATATAAAATAATGTTCTCTGTTAAATACATGTTAAGCCAGGAAGCTACCGATTTCCACTTAAAATAATTTTGCATACCTCATTTCATATGTGCAAGCAAAAATGTGTTGCTATTTCTGCACTTCTGCAGTGCATAATGGACATCTATGAAGCAGTAATTGTACAGTGGATGTTATTGATAGAGCTAGACTTGTATTTAACTCAGAATACCCCATTAACTGTGTAGTCTCAATAGGCTGTATTGTAGTTTACGTTTAGGCATTTGGCAGACGCTTTTATCCAAAGCGACTTACATTGCATTATACTACACATTGATCACAATACATTGAGTATGTGCAATCCCTGGGATCGAACCCATGACCTTGGCGTTGTTAACACCATGCTCTAACCACTGAGCTACAGGAAAGCTGTAGCTCTCTTCAAAACACTGTTTTGTGATGCCTGTTGACTTGATTCTTATTTGATTTCACAGTCTTGTCAGCAGTGCCAAAAACAACGTTGGCAGAGGTCTCAATATTGCTTTAGTAAATGGTAACTATCTAAAATTCTCTAATGTTGAAGTTTTGAATGTGCATATGTCAAGTTGTTATCTTTTGCTGATGCCACATTTTAATGCAGCTGTCATTTCTTAGGGGTCAGTGGAGAAGTTTTGGAAATAAAATCCTTTGATATGTGGGCAGGAGGTAAGCTGATGTTTAGAGGGATATATTATTGGGTTAGGTCACAGTTGTCCTATGAATGCTGACAGTCGATCACTCTCTCTCTCCTTCACAGAGGTTTCAGATCTACTAAAGTTTATTCGGCCTCTCCATGAAGGAACGCTAGTATTTGTTGCTTCCTTTGATGACCCAGCCAGCAAGTAAGAGTCTGTTGTTTCGTGCATCTCACTTTTAAACCCAGATTACCATTGTTACATAACATAATAGCTTCCACGTGTTCCTGCAGCTCAGTTGCTAGAGCACGGCGCTTGCGACGCTAAGATCAGGGGTTCAAATCCTATGGAATGCACAAATGTGACTGATCAAATGTGTATTTGAAGTCGTTATAGATAAAATGTGTCTATGAGTGCATTTGAAGTCATTATGGATAAAAACATCAGCCACATGTAAATGTAATACTGTATGCCTGTATGCAAATCCAGGCTGTTTTCAGTGGCACACATAAAACCATCAGTCATATCTCTTAGGCTCCTTCCTTATGTTTTAAAAGATGTTGTGTTTATACAAAAACACTACGTAAAGCAGGACAATGTGAAGGAGCAATGCACAGCTCTTGAATCAGACAGATTTTTTTTCTGTTATGGACCAATTTTGCACTTGCTTTATGGTTGAATTGTTAATATTTTTGTTTCTTCACTGTATATTGTCTGATGTTCCTGCTAGCAGAAATGTTTCATAAGGAGCTATAAAAGTAATGTTTTATGCATGTACTAAATATTATAATACTATAACAAATATTATACTGTATCGTAGAACTGTTCTCTGTAAATAGTAGCTGTTAGTAGTAAAATATAGCAAAATATTGCGACTGCAATTCCCAACTATTTTTACTTTTCGAAAACGAGCTCTTGTCCTCCAGTTTTACTAAACGTTTTACTTACTTATTCGCTCAGTGCTAAATCAGAAGTTGAACCTTTATTCACACAGGCTAAATGATGAAGCTCGCCGACTGTTTGAGGAGTTGGGGAGCACAGCAGCAAAGGAACTAAGCTTCAGGGACAGCTGGGTGTTTGTCGGAGCCAAGGGAATAGAAAACAAAAGCCCATTTGAACAGGTAATGCTTGTGGAAGGAAATATGCTTGTTGTCTTTTTGCTGATGTGAGCTCAGGTTCAAATACACATTTTAAGAGTTTTTTTTTGTTATTTGCATATATTTGTATATGTTCACATATATATTTTGTCAATTAGAACAGTATGTACTATGTGCATACTAAGCATGTGAACACGGTACTTATATGTGCTTCTGGAGCATTTTATTTTAAACTTCCTCAACAGCTTGCACACTTCTGCTGAGGTCAGATGTTGTAACGGCTCCCAGTTATACTTAAGCATCAGTGAGGTCAGATGTTGAGCGATTGGGCCTGGCTGAACATCCCAAAGGTGTTCAGTGGCATCAGGTCAGGACTTCTGATAAGCCCAGTCATGTTCTTCTAAGTCAAGTATTAATTAGAAGGGTGTGTCCACATACTTTTGGAAGTGTATAATAGTTAAAAATCTTTAGCCTTTATATGAAGGTACTAGAAATTACTTATATGGTGTTAATTATCTGATTTATCCTATTTCACATAAAGCCTATTGAATCGTGTGTCGCTGTGTGTGTGTGTGTCGCTGTGTGTGTGTGTGTGTCGCTGTGTGTGTGTGTGTGTCGCTGTGTGTGTGTGTGTGTCGCTGTGTGTGTGTGTGTGTGTGTCGCTGTGTGTGTGTGTGTGTGTGTCGCTGTGTGTGTGTGTGTGTGTGTCGCTGTGTGTGTGTGTGTCGCTGTGTGTGTGTGTGTCGCTGTGTGTGTGTGTGCAAAAGCACATATTGTGTTGATATACAATAATGTGGTGATGACCAGTATAAAGGCATAAATGTTTTCTGGATTACCTGGTCAACGACTTCTAATTTCTAGAATTTTCTATTTCCGAACCATAAAGTTTAAGACACAGTTTTGGATATACAGAACAACAGATTTTGCCTTCTGATGGATATGTTTTTAGTTTTCCTTTGTTTTCCTCCTCAGCGAATGAAGAACAATAAAAACAGCAATAAATATGAAGGCTGGCCTGAGTCTCTGGAGATGGATGGATGCATTCCTTTAAGGGCTCCTCTGGAAACGTAATTTCCTGCTGGGACTTGTAGAACTGTAGTACCTCAGTCACAATGAACAAAGAGCACCACGTACAAAAATGGCTTCATTTAAAGGAAAACTCAAATTACTCCGCTACCTAAATATTTGATTGGTTGTCAATATTTGATTGATTAGAAGTGTCACAGGGGATTTTTTAATAGCCTCTTAAGGTTTATGTTCGTCTGAATAAAAGATGGCTGAAGCATTTTTTTAAAGGCAAAGGAAGAAACTGAGACGAAAATATAACTGGAAGTTATCTGCTTCCTTGAATTAGAACTGTTGTGATTTACAAAGGAAGTATATGTTGTTGTTTTATGGAAAAAAACTGGCACATTACGTTTTCTTTATTTTATTTTTTTAAAGTATAGTATATTAAGAAATGTGACCCGTGCTGGCAAAATGAGTCTGATTGAGCACAGGCTAATTACGAGCTACAGGCAAAATAAGTGAAAAATGTCCATTTTGAACTAATATGAGGTTTTCACAAAAATGAGTTCAATTGTTTATTTAAGATTGTTTATTTGTACATTTGAGAGGTGTATCTTCCTAAATATTGTCTTTGTTTTAATAATCCGTTTTTATTCTGCTCTTGATGACTGACCCTTCAGACAGGTGTAGCTCAGTCATATTTTGTCCGATTCCAACAAATCATACGTTGTTTTTAATTTGTTTTTAATGTGAAAATATCAAGAACTCATTGTTCTCATTGAGAGCTCATTGTGACTCATTTTGTCATCATGGGTCACAAATATTCAATACAGTGATATTTATACAATTTAAAAAGTTATGCTAATACTCTCAAGAAGTTATACCAAGCTTTTGCTAAAGGCTAATGAGCAACAACCCCCCCCCACCCCAGCAGAGATCCTTTCAGATATTAAGTTTGATGATTTAGTGTGTTGACCCTGTTAACAGTTTATTAGCGTGATAGCATAAAGAGTTGTTACCAACAGACAGCTTCAGAGTGTTGGTGTTTATTGCGGCAGTGTAAAAGGATGATATTAATATGAATTTGCATTTAGAAGCATAGGTAATTATACATTCATTGTAGTATGTTAGTCCACTGAATATTGGTACCCATTGTTTTATTTAATTAAGCATAAATTGATTTTAATGTGTCAATGTGATTTTAAAATGTCATAAAATATTTTTAGTTCAGGTGTTTTTTCATCGAATGAACTGTTGGGATGTTGAACATGTAAGATGAACATGGTATTTTTAATCCCGTTCTTATTTAGGACTACGTCAGTTATATATTTCATAAAAAAACTCACACGTGTGAGTAGTGTCGGCTGCTTGAAATAGCGAACTACTTTTTTCAACCACAAACAATTTGGTCGTTTTGCATGCTATCGTTTCGAAAAGGAAGTGATGGGGGCTGTGCATGGTTTGTGTATGACACGCTGACAAGCACCATGGACAGGGGCATTACCAGTTTTATACACTAGGGGGCACCAAAGAAGCGATGATTTGTGGTAAAACGTAACATTGCATTTTCATTAATTGTTAAATGGTTATTCAGTTTTTTTACTTTAATTGGATCCTTCAGACGGTTACGTAATGATAATTATAGTATGTTAAATTACTGAAAAAGTTAATCAAAGAATCATAATATAATATATATATAATCATAATATATAAATATATGAATACAATATATATAATCATAATATAGTAGGATCATATATAACTACGACTTCGATGATATTAGTTATGTTTTCCTAGACTGACACATCCTATTATGATAATGTAGTTTATAAAAGAAACATTTGTATAATTAGGCGCCAGACTGGACTACATCACGATTCACAAAAAATTGTCTTAAAATATCTGAATTGTATTTAAACCGTAAACCAATAGATGAGAAACGAGCCCATTTAAAATGACATTTAATTACAGCAGCACATCCAAACTCAATTCTTATTGTTTCACCAGATGCTTAAGGAAACTAGGCGCGATCCCGCGTAGTCAAAAAGACTCGGCCGCGCGCATAGTCGGAGCACGCGGTGCGAGCGCGCGTCTCTCCCTCTCGTTAACCGAAAAAGGAGAAACGATTGTGCTCGATTGAACTACCGCGAACGACAGACGTTGTTCTGTAAATTATGTAAAATAAACACGCGTGTTACGCTATATACCTGTGAATACGTTGTCGTTACATGCACCGGAAGGAAAGGTGTGCCAAAACCTTTCGGAAAGGAATAGCAATATGTTTTTTAACAGATGATGCGTCCGGGAGGATTTGCGGGATTTAACGACACCGACCCAACCGCTCATGTAAGAAACGGACTTAATACCAACAAAATTACACCACAAATTACCTTTATACGCAACGAGATGCTCACGAACTGCTGACTTTCTGGCAGATCTATTGAGAGATAACGCTGAAGACCTGTCGGCCAGCAGCTTTAGTTGGAATAAAGGAGGATGCAGCACCGGTGGGTATCCCTGACGATGTAGATCAATAATCATTGTCTTCGGATATTCGTAGGGCTCGTCTTAACAGACGTACACTGTAAATTAAAAATGCATCTTATGTAGCTGTGTTGTGTCTTTTCTGACACACGGGAATCCCAAACGTAGCTTAGCGGCTAACACAACAAGGTGGTGCTGAAATTGATATCGCCATGGACAGGGCGTGCAAAATTACTGCTTGAAAGGTAAAATGAAGGAATTTTTATCTTGGCTTATTCTGCTTCACAGTTATGTCGGCGAGAAGGCTTAGGCTGTTTTTAAATGTCTTTTTCCTTTATGCGTTTTGCTAACCAACCACGATAAATGTATTTAGAATGAGACTGAATGTTTTGTCTCGTATCATTGTGCCGTATACGGCGCTGGGCAGATTTGCTTATGGTAACGTGTACATTTGTCCACCGACGGGCCTTCAGTTTGCAAGTTATAACCTTGCATATACTTTACGTTTATTTACGGCTTCCTTGTTCTTGTTGCTATGTGTGTCCAGTCAAAGCTTTGACCACTGCTGCTCATCTTGTGAATGCAATATGGTGCCAATATAGAAGTCCTATTGCTGTTGCTTTTTTTATTGCTTGAACAGAAGCTTACGATGCTATAACAGGTGTTGCTACGTCACAGAACTTTATAGCTTTTTGTCGCCAATATAATAATAATGACCTATGGAGCTTTGTGTGTATGTGTCGTCTATTAAGATAAGAAATGGGCGGTGATGGTGTAAAAACTTTAAACTATCTTTACCCTTTATCATATCATGGACCACAGTGAAGCTTTATTGATTGTTTTTTTGTTTTGATGTGGTGTGGTTTGGTGTGTTCCCAACCCTCTGAACATAGTACCACCCAGTTTCACATGCTTGACCTAGATTGGACAAAAGTGTTTGTTGTGTTTTGTTCCTGGTGTTAATGGAATGGGAACAAACTTTGTTCCTTCAACTTCAGATATCACTTTGGAAGGATTTCCCTAGTGTAATCTATACTTAGGAATATTGCCAGCACCAATTATCAGAATTTACTTAGATTTAACATCCCATTTAGTAACAATTACCATCCACTGCACTGGTGTTATGGTTGGTCAGTGGAGTGAATTTAGAGTATAAAGTGGGTAATAATATTATGAAGAATAACACACAGTCTCCTTTCCCAGGAATAGCTGTGTAATACAATGTGGTTGAGATATGAATATAGGCTTGATTGGTCAAAAGGCAATCAATTGTGACAGCAAATTATCCAGCCCACTAACGTTAGTGCCTGAAGCAAAAGCACAGAACCACAGTCTGAAATTCTAAATGTATTGATGCTGTTTGCCTTCTGCTCACAATGAAATGACAAAGAACATTGGACCACAGTCAGACCTATCTTGCCCCACACAATCAGTTAAGTTCCTGGCCTGAGCCATGTGTAATCTGCCTTCACCAAACTGACCTCCTCACCATAGGACAAACCGGCACCAAACTTAGTTGAGAACTAAGCTGTTAATTATGTAGATACCTCTGGTAATCCTAGACAGCTCTGAGGGTCTAGTTTAAAATGGCTTTTTGTTACTGTAATGGTACCAAGGATTGTTCTTTTAACTACTCGTTGACACTTAAAAGTCCCAGCCAATTAAAATTCTTTCAGATTTTGAAAATTCAGATTTTAAAAAACCTATTGAATTGCATCTGTGCTTTGTCAACGAAATGTTTCATCTACTTAACTTGAATATTGTCTGACACTTATTCCATCTTTTTATTTAGTGCTTTGCATTATCGCATCACTACACCCAAACTAGCTGTTTTTGTTGAGGCGAAGTTGCAGCTATTGTCACTACTGTCACTCACACTAGCACATATTTTATCACGGGAAAATATCACCCCATTTTGAGAGTGTGTGTGTGCGCGCA